>CM048053.1:500000-507500 GCA_026259375.1 Verasper variegatus
ATAAACTCTGGTTGTTAATAACTTCAGAGTGTTTCTAACTGATCTCAGTTCAGCTTCACTCTTCACCTGCAGCTGGTTGTGACAGTTGAAGCTGTGACTCAGTCAGTTCTTGTCTCAGGAGATGGAACCCACTCAGCAGAGTCACAGAGAACAGACGCTCAGGGAGAGAAGGAGGAAACTTTCTCCTGTTCACACTCGCACAGTCAGACTCACTTTCATCAAGCTAAGGTAGAAAAGATGAGGCGTGTTCGCTTTAAATTCGGTGTCATGATAAAACAGTGATGGTAAGGTGCATTCTGGGATGTTTGGTCAGTGTAGGAGGATGACGAGCTCCTCTGATTGGATGAGTAGAATCCTCCTGTCAGCTGCAGGTGGTTCAGCACTTTTAAACTGAATTAGATTTGAACCCAATGAAAGCAACAGTTCATCTGCATGTCGTGAGTAAGAAGTTTACAGATGTGTTCAATGTCCTGTGTGTGTGTGTGTGTGTGTGTGCGTGTGTGTCCGTCCGTGTGTGTGTGTCCGTGTCCAGTCATCGTTATGTTGCATGTTAGAAAACAAACTAACGAGAAGAGAAAAAAAAACATGTGATTTATACTGAAACTGCAGCGTCTCAGAGACGTCAGCTGATGAGGACGTCCTTCATATGTGGCCCAGGACAGATTTACGTTCACGCTGTTAAAAGAATGTGGACCAGCTCGGAATGTGTGCTGGTGTCATCCGATCTGAGTGCGTTCACATGTGAACTCAGAGCTGTCCTCTTGAGATCGGATCACAAAAACCAGCTGTGTACAGGGCCTTTGTTTAACAGGTTCTTGTTGTGCTCAGGCGGTTTTAGGAGAGTTTATGGTGCTGTGGTTAGTTAAAGATCTATGGGAAACTAAATGAAGGTTCCTTCAGAAGAACGAGGGGCGTCCTGAAGATGAAGTCATGACGAGGAGAAGTGAAGATGTTCTGGAGGAACATTACGTCTTTGTCATTTGTTTGTACGTCTGCTCAGAGGTCGTCAGTGTTCCTTTGTGCCGGGAACTCAGGCAGAGTGCATGCTGGGAGTTCATACAGCCTGGAAGTCAGTTGATCCTCTGAACAGTGGTCATTGTGTTGATGAGTATAATCACGATGGATAGCTGTGATGGACACGTGTTAAACAAAGACGGCCTGTGGAGACGTTGAAGTGTCTGAGTCTGTGGCAGGATCAGGGAGCGTGTGGGGGAGGATATTAATATCTCAGGAAACGAGGCCGCTCACTTCCTCTGCCCGACACTTTTATTGTCAGGAAGGATGTGATTGCTCAAGACTAACTTGATCAATGCGATTAGAAGCAGCGTAGTCATGTGACCGCAGACTGTCTGTTATTGGTCGTACCCGTCCATCATACAAGACGATGAGCTGATGGAGCTCAGTGATGAGTCATCACTGGAAAACATGTCAGTGTTTGGCCTGAGGGAGGCGCTGTGATGGAAAATGGTTCAGATTCAATAAGGTGCACTGGTCACTGGTTTGATGAATTGAAACAGTTTACTGTGAATTTATCATTATTGATTATCATTGTTCCCTTCTGTGAACCTATGTTACGATCTCCTGTAGAAGCCACAAGTCTGTATAATATCAACTGCTCTTTAAGAAAAACGTGTTTTATACACGATGTCAAGGGGAAAACACTACCCACAATCCTCAGGTGTAAGAGCAACATCTCTGATTGGTGGAGCTCACTGAGTTACTACACTTTATGAAACACTACATACAAGACACAAACTACAATATATTACAATACTATATTAACTAAAAGTTTCAGTTCAAAAGGAGCTGGAAGTCGTGGGACAGGATCATTCACAATGGATTATGGGATGTGTAGTTCCTTCACTCTTAAAACTACACAGTCTTGTACCTTGTACCAACTTTTACCATTTGACAATATTGTTCTGCTCCGAATCAAATGTTTGACAAATCCTCTTGTAGCTGGTCGACCTGGTTCCAGGAGGATTTTCTTAATCGTCAACGGAGAAAATAAATGTGAAATTTACTTCCTGAACCAGTAACGTTCCAAACGTGGACGATCAATGTTACGATCAATTAGGACGATTAATCAGGAAAACAATTGGGAGATTAAACATTAACGTATGAAGTATGATTCTTTACATACATTTATGAGTTGTGATAACTTTTTTGGATTGTTGGGTTAATTCACCATCACAGAGCTTAATGAAAATAGTTTCCTGTTGATTTTGCCTCATGACAAAACTGTGGAATTATAAAACATTATTAAGGAACACATTCTCATTCACCAAATTACTGAGCAGGTTTCACTGTAGAGGTTCATGCTCTCTAGATGTTGAACCCTGATGTTTTTAGTGAAGCCGTGATTTGTCCTCTCAGCCAGTTCGTCTTCGTCTCCTCGGCTCAGTGAAAGCTCTGTGGACAGTAATATTGAGAATCTCAGTCATGTCAGTCCGAGGACTCGCTGCAGCAGTTATCTCTTCATCCTCAGTGTCTGCTGACTTTACATTCCTGAGGAAGAGGAGGAGGGATTGGCCTCCTCTTCATCCTTCAAGCTCTCTGATATGTCTCTGTCCTTTGTTTTGACCTTTCAGGGGTTTTTCAGTAAACGTCTCAAAGGCTCCATCAAGAGGACGAAGAGTCAAACCAAACTGGACAGAAACACCAGCTTCAAACTGCCCTCGCTCCGACCCCCTGAGCCCGAAAGGTAACCTCCTTTACCACAGCACCAAGCCAAAGTGTGTCTGCTGCGTGTCGGCTACGTGTCGGCTACGTGTCGGCTACGTGTCTGCTACGTGTCGGCTACGTGTCTGCTATGTGTCTGCTGCGTGTCGGCTACGTGTCTGCTGCGTGTCGGCTACGTGTCAGCTACGTGTTGGCTACGTGTCAGCTACGTGTCTGCTGCGTGTCTGCTATGTGTCGGCTACGTGTCAGCTACGTGTTGGCTACGTGTCAGCTACGTGTTGGCTACGTGTCTGCTGCGTGACGGCTACGTGTCTGTTACAGGTGAAGGTTGTTTCAGTGTGGATCAGCTGATGTTGATGTGATGAGCTTCATGAAAACAGAAACTTGTTGTTGTTAACAGTGAAATAGTCTAAAGAGACCAGTCTATACTCCTGCACACCCCAGCTCCAACCCTACACACTGCACCCTCCTCATCCTCAGCCACGTCTTTGTCCTCAACCTAGTCCCTGATCTTGTCCTTGACCTCAACATTGTCCTCGTGCTCGTCCTCTACCCTGTCTTCATCCTCATCCCCGACCTTGTCCTTAATCTCCTCATAGTCTCCCTTGACATTGACCCCATCCTTGTCTCTCCATCCACCGTCCATCTAACTTTCCTTCGTCTTTTCCTCATTAATGATGATAAATTCTATTCTGGTCCAGTACCGTCCTCATCACAATGAGAGTTCTGTTTAATGATCAGTGACCATGAAAATGATGAAGATGCTCTGTTAAGAATCTCTGTTCTGTTCAAGGTGAAGTTTTAGAAGCTGCAGTTTGTTTATGTGGTTCAGTGACTCTGAGCGGTGATGGCTCTGTCACATTAAAACTTCATTTCCTGCCTCCGATTCCTTCTGTTTCAGGTCAGTCTGTTTCCTTAATGATCCGTCAGCCTCCTGTTTTCAGGAGGTGGTGGTTTTCTCCTCCTCCTCCTGCTCCTCCTCCTCGCTCCATTACTCAGTCCAGCACTGGATGTGTTTTAACTGGATGAGCGGCTGCAGGACTATTGTGTCAGAAACAGTGACGACGTTGCAGTTCTCAGTGATTCCAGTCTGATGGATTTTACATTTAAACACAGTTCAAGTCTTTGTGCTAAGCTAGGCTAATCCTGTCTCCACTGAACACACTGATGAAATGAGTGAGTGGTGTGTGTGTCTGAGAGTATATTGATGTGCAATGAGGGTGGAAAGTGTAGAGCTTTATAGTCGACAGAATGTCAGCCAGCTGGACAGCAGGATAATGCTTTACACACACACACACACACACACACACACACACACACACACACACACACACACACACACACACACACACACACACACACACACACACACACACACACACACACACAGCCCCTCTCTCAGTCAGCTCTGAGCCCTAACTCCTGATGGACGGTTCGTCCTCTCTCCTCCGAAGAGCTCAACGAGCTCAGCTCTCCAAAACACTGAAGTTCAGGTAGGACTGTGTGTGTGTCTGTGTGTGTGTCTGTGTCTGTGTGTGTGTCTGTGTCTGTGTCTGTGTGTGTGTGTGTGTGTGTGTGTGTGTGTGTGTGTGTGTCTAGACGTGTCTTTGGGACAAGTTGTGAGGTTCGGACCAGTTGAGTCGTCAGACACCAAACTGAGAAAACATTGAAAACCTGAAACCTGTATTGTCTTTAATGACCAGCAGGGGGCGACTCCTCTGGTAGTTTCTATAGAAAGTGACTCTTCTTCTCACTTTATAACGTCAGTGAACATGAAGGAGTTTATGTCTCACTCTCTAGTTTCAAGTCTTGTCACGACGCCCTGCTTCTTCACTGTATCTGTGTGTGTGGTCAGTAAGTGCTTCCTCTGACTGGATCAGGTTTCTGTCCTAATGCAGGAGACCAGCCCTTCCTGTCTTCCTGTCTTCCTGTCTTCCTGTGTCGTCACTCGTCAAACAGACACTTTCTGAGCAGCATCTTCCAGCGGCTCATTCATAAACTCTCACTGTAGAGAGATCACCTGTTTCAATCACTACTTCACCTTCACTCGTGATAAACTGTCAATAATTCTTCATATCATGGGTTTTTCCTTTCATTCATTTCAAAGTAAGTTTAACTTGTTGAAACCCTAAATTAATAACAATTACATTACAGACCTGTCAATCATCCAAGAGGGACAGATACTTCCAATCATATGCTTTGATTTTAATAGTGGGCTGAGCCACAATCAAGTCTTTGATAAGATTGTTTTAATTTGTCGGAAATTATCTCAAATATGAAAATCTGAGGTTTTAAATTCAGCCTCGTGTCTGATTCGTCGATGAGTTTATGTTATGTCAGTGAAACGAGTCTGACGTATCCGTTGATCTCCACTAATCCAGCATTACATAACACACACACACGCACACACACACACACACACACACACACACACACACACACACTGAATTAAATAGTGACCTCCTGAAAAGCTTCAGCGTCACATGATCTGTCTCCTGCAGACTCAAATGATATAGAGTAAAATAACTAATACAACAATCCTTCCTCCCTTCCTCCCTTCCCCCCTTCCTCCCTTCCCCCCTTCCTTCCTTCCTTCGAAAACAGAGCTTTTATTCCAACACTATAGTAAAGTCAGATTGACAATTATTTTAATTATTACATCTCCTGAGACTGGTCTGTAGTTAAACACCTGCCTAGCTCCTCAGTGCGTCATCGGCTGCTGCCTAGCACCTAAGCTCCCTGCAGAGGTTGTTACCACGGTAACGCTCCCACAGGTCTGATGCTGTCCCGGGCCCTTGTTTACCGCCTGCTGGACTGCAGGGAGGCTTGATAAAGGGGACGCACTGCTCGTGGCGTTCTCAGTGAAGCCGCCGTCTGCTGAAGGGTCAAGGTGGGAGGACGGTGGGAGCAGGGGGGAGTTGAGGAGGCGGTGGAGGAGGGATGCTCTGGGGAACGCCCCTCATCTGGCTCTGTGGATGTTTTTCGTAGGTATTACTCTTGTCCTGCTTCACGTCGACAGCAAGCGGCTATGGTGACGAGCTCAAACTCTCTGAGGAATTTCGGTGAATCTCGTAGCGTCGTCAAGGCACCAGAACACTTAGTTTGATTTCCTACCTTCCTCTTCCATAAACGTGCTTTTCATTGTCTTCCAGGTCTCGCGGGCTCCCCAAGCTGAAGGAGTCGACTTCCCATGAGTCTTTGCTGAGCCCAGGCAGCGCGGTGGAGGCTCTGGACCTGAGCATGGAGGAAAACGTGTTCATCAAACCTCTGCACTGCAGCATTCTGGGACAGGAGTTCTGCTTCGAGGTGACAACACCAACTGTTTCACTACAACCTGTGGAAGTAATCCGCTCAGCCAATCAGAGCCCAGAAATGAGATCTGACTAGTTAAAAATCAAACCATCTAATAAATCAGTGAATGTAAAATAGTGAGAAGAGTAAAAATGCTTTGTTCATGACTGTAGAGGTCAGAGGTCGTCAGCTGAGGAGGTGTTCCCTAGATGTGACACAGGATCCTCCCAACGAGTCTCATTCGCCAATATCTTCTGAAATCTCTCTCTCTCTCTCCCTCTCTCTCTCTCCCTCTCTCTCTCTCTCTCCTCTCTCTCTCTCTCTCCCTCTCTCTCTCTCTCTCTCTCTCTCTCTCCTCTCTCTCTCTCTCTCTCTCTCCCTCTCTCTCTCTCTCTCTCTCTCTCTCTCTCACCCTCACCCTCACCTGTCAGGTGACGTATTCGGGCGGCAGTAAGTGTTTCAGCTGCACTTCGGCTTCAGAGAGAGACAAGTGGATGGAAAACCTTCGGAGGACGATTCAGCCCAACAAGGTGAGACAGACGGCGGCTGTGGCTCCGGAGGTTTTGAGCTTTGAGTCTTTGAGACCAGAAAAGTTCCATGTAAACAAGAATTTAGAGTCCAGCCAATCAGACGACTCAACAAACACCTGACATTAACATACAGAGGAAGATAAAACACACACGACTCAACAACATTATATGTTCCTCAGATTAACTCCTTTATCCTCTGCCTCCGCTCCGGTGACACCCAGTGGCCGGAGGCATTATGTTTTCAGGTTGTCCATCCATACATCCCATTATTAATAACCTGATATCTCAAAAACTAGTCGAGCTAATTCTCACTTAGACTTCAGTGGTCAAAGGTGCAGTGACCTGGAGGGTCTGAAACTGCACTGGTTGGTGGAGACATACAACCGTTCAGTTCTACGACAATTCTACAAACTGAAACACACGGATGTTGTAGGAGAAACTTTTCCATTAATAACACAGCCTTTCTTTTTGTCATTTTTTATCATATCATGGTAATTTGTATCCTCATCGTTCTTCTGAAACCAACAGACTTTGTTTGTGTTTCCAGGACAACTGTCGACGAGCAGAGAACCTGCTGCGACTGTGGATCATCGAAGCCAAAGACCTGCCACCCAAGAAGAAATATTTCTGCGAGCTGTGTCTGGACGACGTCCTGTATGCCCGCACCACCAGCAAGACCCGTCACGACAGCCTGTTCTGGGGCGAATACTTCGACTTCTCCAGCCTGCCAGCTGTGCACAGCGTCACTGTACACATCTACCGCGACGTGGACAAGAAGAAGAAGAAGGACAAGAACAACTACGTGGGCCTGGTCAACATCCCGGTGTCAGGCGTGACGGGTCGCCAGTTTGTGGAGAAGTGGTACCCGGTCAGCACGCCCACCACCAGCAAGGCCAAAGGAGGGGGGCCTTCGATCCGCATCAAGTCCCGCTTCCAGACCATCTCCATCCTGCCCATGGAGCAGTACAAGGAGTTTGCTGAGTTCATCACCAACAAC
>CM048053.1:512500-575000 GCA_026259375.1 Verasper variegatus
CAACAGCCAACCTGCTCTGTGGAGAACATGGCTCCGCCCCCAAAGAGTGCCACCAAACCACCACAGGTGAGGCTAAAGCTCAAGAAGTCAAATATTAACATTATGTGATTTAAAATCTTGAATTAAACAACAAATTGATTCGCTTGTCCGAGGCTGGTATGGGGGGGGCGGGTTGATTATGAAATCATATCTCTGGGTTGCTTCAGGTGGCGTCTCCCGTGGACGCGGTGGCGGTGGCGATGTCTCCAGTGGAGAGGACGGCGGCCTGGGTCCTCAACAACGGCCAGTACGACGAGGAGGAGGGAGGAGGGGAGGGAGGGGGGGAGAGGAGCAGAGAGGAGGGGCGGAGCACCGAGAAGGTACGAGCCAATCACAGGTCGAGAAAAGGGTTGGTCATCTGTGTGTTTGTGAGTTAGTGAGTGGGATAGTTAGCAAGTTAGTGAGTAAGTTGGTGAGTTGATGGGTTAGTTAGTTAACGAGTTAGTCAGTGAGTTAGTTAGTTAACTGATCAGTGTGATCAGAACTAACAAAACCTTTTCTTCAGTCAGCCACCAGGGGGCAATAGAGCCGTCATGTCGTCCATTTTTATTTCCAGTCGGAACATGTGATCGATTTGTCCTTTTGGTTTTTTTTATGACGTTTTAAATGTTTGATGGAGCCTCCACACAGTCGACCAATCACAGAGCGGGATGAAGTTCTGGCTTTATGAATCATTTACACCTGAAGAGATGAGTTGATGCGTCTGTTGACGTCCTGATGACGGATCATGTGACCACACCCCTCCCCCTGTGTCCGCAGTACGAGCTGGAGATCTCTCGGCTGAAGGAGCGCCTGCGGGTGTCCGGTCGGCGCCTGGAGGAGTACGAGCGGCGGCTGCTGGCTCAGGAGCAGCAGATGCAGAAGCTGCTGCTCGAGTATAAGAACCGTCTGGAGGACAGCGAGGAGCGACTGAGGCGGCAGCAGGAGGAGAAGGACAATCAGATGAAGAGCATCATCTGCAGGTACGCACAGACTCCACCCCTCTGCACCGCTCAGCACAGACGAACCAAGCACACACTGAGGAGTGATGCCTCTTTTAAATAGAAACATTCAAAATGTTTGAATTTGAAATGTGGAGTCACAGGAAACGTAGTTTTTTACTCTATGCATTTAAAATAAAGACGTATTTATGAATTGACTATAAATGTCTACTTTTCTGTTTATATTTAGAATCAATCCAATTTATCAGTGTTTTATGAACTTTAATTATTTTATTTTTCCTTTTTATTTGTTACGTTTGAAATTCCTTGAAGGACCCAGGTGTCAATCAGCCATCTGTGGGCGGGTCTTCCTGTTTCGACACGTGAACGTGGTCAAAATAATAAAAGGAAAAACCTCGTGAAGACGATTTGAACTTATGGCACAAACTTCCTGTTCCGGTTTCAAATTAAAACATTTGAGAGGACAGCAAACCTTTTTTTTTTTCTTAATAGGGCTTTTATTGTGAAAAACTCAAACTAGACATTAACATTTCTGATGAGTTTAACAAGAAACAGTGATTATATTGATCATATTGACCACGCCCCTTCACTTTGATTGGCTGGTTGATGTCTCCTCACCAACGACAGTCAGGTTGTCTGTTTCATTTTGTGTGTGTGTGTGTGTGTGTGTGTGTGTGTGTGTGTGTGTGTGTGTGTGTGTGTGTGTGTGTGTGTGTGTGTGTGTGTGTGTGTGTGTGTGTGTTTAGGCTCATGGCGGTGGAGGAGGAGTTAAAGCGTGACCATGCAGAGATGCAGGCAGTGATTGAAGCTAAACAGAAAATCATCGACGCTCAGGTACGGACATCAACACTTGTAGCTCCGCCCACACAAACTTCTTCTATCCTCTTAGATTCGGATTCTTCAGAATTACCCACAATCCTTTTCTGTAAATGACCTCTTGAACAATCAGTGATGATTGACAGCTGCACTAAGCTAACTGGCCGTGTGCTAAGCTCCGCCCACAGCGACTTTCTAAGGGTTTGAACTTGTCGCAATTTCATCAGTGAAGAACCTTTGATTTCAGGTCCATAACAGACGTGAAATTAACCAATCAGGCAAGTGACTGTGGCCCCTCCCCCTCCCTCCACCCCCCTCACGCCTCACACCTGTCAGCCAATCACAGAGCAGTTACATCATGGCGATCGACCTATTTAATGTCTCTTTATTTCAAAATAAGACTTGAGTTATTCAGGATCAATACTGAACCTGTGTTCACAGCATCGAATGAATCTGGATTAAATCGTGTTTAAATGATGTCGACGTGTTTTAAATAAAGTTTTCAGGTGTGTCGCTGTTTTGCTCGTTTTTTTGTTTGGCTGCTGCCTCACCCCCCCCACCCACCTCCTCTCTTTCAAAATAAAACGAGGCGATGACGTTGAAGCGCTCAGGTGTTTAATTTTTTTTTTTTAGCAGGGGAATCGAACCTTGTTCGTTCCGACTTCCTGCTCAGCTTCAGTCTCACTTTCTCTTTTAGTTGCTTTTAGTTTTTTGGGCTGTTTTTATTTTTGCCTGCGGCTCTCAAACTTCCTGTCGGCTCAAAACCACATCACGTCCGATTTCATCTTAAAGTTGAACTTTTATACATTAAAAATGTTTAATTGATTGTTTGAATAGTCAAGTAAAATTTAAACTAATATATCTAATTAATTAAAACATTTTAATTCCATCTTTGACAATTGTTGAAGTTCTGCCAATTTCTGGCTTGAATAAATGTACAATATATAATTTGTAATAATTTAGAATCTTAACATAATAATCAGAATAATTAATATATTTATATTTTAGTTTTAAATTAGAAACATGAATTAAATTGTAAATCAGGGAGAAAAAATATTCTTTATTGAATCTTAATTTTACAACAAATTAGTTTCTTTTAAATTAAAGGACAAATGTATTATCTGTGGCTTCTCAACATTCTGATTTAAATTAAAGTTTTTTCTGAAGTAATTCAAGAGTAATTATTTATTTTTTTATTCTTTATGTGGTTTTAAATCGACAGTGGAATCATCACCAGCCCAACTTTTATTTTGGTGTGTCAGCCTAATGTCCTCTTGTCCAATAGGAGAAGAGGATCGGGTCCCTGGACGCAGCAAACTCACGGCTGATGTTGGCGCTGACGCAGGTGAAGGAGCGTTACAGCGCCCCCAACCTCCACAACGGCCTGTCGCCCAGCAACCCCACCAAACTGTCCATCACTGAGAATGGAGAGTTCAGGAACAGCAGCTGCTGATTGGTCGACAGGGATAGCAGGTGAAGAGGGTGGGTGGGACTCAAAGTCCTGGCTCCGCCCACCTCACCTCCATCAGCAGCTCTGCGGACGATCGAACAGAGAGAGAGAGAGAGAGAGAATCCATACATACGAGTGTAAATACTGAAGCATCGATAAGTTCAGAGTGTGTGTGTGTGTGTGTGTGTGCGTGTGCGTGCACGTGCGTAGCGTTCCAGAAGCACAGCGAAGAAGAACGAACCAAAAGATACTCAAGTTTTTCTAAAACTTTTTTATGGTTTTTATTTGAATCTTGTTTTTGTTGAATTTTAATTTTTCAGAGTGAAACTTTTCTTTGTTTTTCTCTGACGAGTTGTTTTCACTTTTTATTTATTCGTCCTGTTGCTACTGAACCGACACCTGCACGATCAGGTCAGAGGTCACACCCGTCTGCTGTCACATGTTGAATAAAAGATGCCTGAAAACCTCGTCTCCATGGAAACGGATTCATTTCTACATCAAAAATATGAATTAACAACTTAATAAATCTGAGCTGATGACAAGGACAAATAAAATAATCTACCTGGATTATATTAGGTTGATCTACATTACATCAAATCAATCTGGATTACATTGTGTTAATCTGGCCTATTATTCTGGATTAGCTCGTCAATCTGTATCTGGATTACATTTTCTTTACTGACAATAGCAGTTTATTCTCTTAATTCCACTTCTGTTGCTGATCAGATTATTATTCTGTGACTAATTCAAACATTTAAATCATTTAACTGGAATCACCTCCTGTGGTGTTTGTCGCCACCTACAGGGCGGTTTTGTCTTCATGTTTTTAACGTTTCCTGAGGTCTTGTGCTGAATGTGAGAAGATTCCTGCTCCAGACGTCGTGTTCACAAGGAGAAAAGTCTGCTGTGAGGTCACAGCTTTGACCTTCGACCCAAATCGAACCCCTTCACGTTCGGAGTCCAACTTAACGTTTGAAGACTCTGAAAACATGACGTCTGAGGCCACTGGGTGTCGCCAGCGCGCTGGAATAAAACTAAATAATTTACTGTTGAACTTCTTCACATCTTTTCTCATGACGTCGTCGTCTCCGACAGGAAGAGACGCTTCACAGGTTAATTTCACACAAACCACAGAAGAAGAAGATTGAAGAAGTTCGCTTTCTGTTTTCTTGTTAAGTTTTATTATGTTTAAAAAAGAAAATTAAAAGACAGAGGAGGTGGTGATCGAAGAAAAAGAAAAATATATATTCATATTCAAATATCTTTATACTTTTCTATTCATATGATTAACAATGCAAAGAAAATAATTCCCGTAGTAGTAGTGCTTAAGTAAAGTTCAATATAGATTTTTATTATAACAAAATAGGCAGTTTACCGAGGGTTAAATATCTGAAAATCTCATTGTACAATAATCGTCTGCACATTTCTCCCACACCTGGAGGTGGCAGCTCGTCTCCAGGTCCCGCCCACACGTCACATGATCGACAGCGTTGCCATGGTAAGACACTGACCACGCTGGCGGACGTTGACCGGGCGCCCGCAGGGTTCAAACTCGCTCCACCAGAGGGCGCTGCTATTGAAATGAGACGACACTGAAATAAAATATCTTTTCTTTGAAATGAGGCTGAAAAGTTTCAAAATAATGAAAATTTGATTTAAATCATTTGTTCATCATCGACTTCACTTTAAAAAATATATTAATTTAACCGTTTTCTGTGAGTTTGATTTTTTAAAAGATTTAAAATAAGATCTGATGTTTATATTGTATTATAAAATTATTCTTTTAATGATTTGAATCATGAGAAAATTGTTGAGATTTTCTTGTTTGATTCTGAATTTCTTTTTATTCTGAGACGGTTTTCATAAAATTTGTTTTCATTTCTTTTTATTCTTTAATTTCAGAAATTTCAAAAATTTTCAAATCACAAGAAATATTTTTTGTCTTATGTTGTAATTTGTTTTGTAATTTTCAGAATTTTTTTATGACAGTTTAAAATCAGACTTGATGAAATGAAATCGGACATTTGTTGGAATAAGACGGTAGCGCCCCCTGGCAGCAGAGCAGGACCCTGCAGTGTCCTGACAAACATCCAGCAGCCAAGAGGAGCGGAAAGTTTAACTCAAGTGTAAAAAAGAAAAGGGAAAAAGATGAGGAGCAGCGTGGAGGAGGAGACTGTCAGGCGCCGAGGTGACGGGGCTGATGGGAAATAAACGGGAGATTAACATGCTGTTAAAGCTCGAACGTGCAAAGTTTTGCTTTTTGTGTCTCAGCCTGAGACTGAAACTCTGTCCATCGAGAGAAAAGGGAAAAAACACAAAGAAAGAAAAGATCAAATCATCTTCGTCTTCTCGTCACTTTCACTCGTCTTCTTCTCCTCCGACGGTTTCCTCCACGTACTGTGTTGAGTGTGATGTCACTTCCTGTGTGCTTTACTCTGCTGGTCAGGAAACTTAACCACGAAATCCGATTCAGGCATGGGGGGGATTGTGGGGGGGGGGGGGTTCTGTCCTTTTCAAAATAAAACAACAGAATGTAAAGAAGAGGAGGAGCGTTCGATCTTCACAACTTCTCCTTGGACTGAACCCAGATGAACGGACCAGACTGCTCCTCAATGATCTGCTTCCCCTGATCGTAGATCTCCTCCAGAGTGTCGCCCTGCACGACCGCTATACACACACACACACACACACACAGAGACACACACACACACACACACACACACACACACACACACACACACACACACACACACACACACACACACACACACACACACACACACACTAATTATTAAAGAACTCGAGTCACTGTCTTCTGGTTGTTTGTCTTGACCAATCACAGCAGTCTACATTTATTTTGTCAGACTCATGAGGTCACTGTGACCTTTGACCTATAAAATCTCATCAGTTCATCTTTGAGGCTGGACTGGGACGGACGACAACCTGACAAGGATGGGTGCTGTTACAATGGTCAGCCACTGGGGGAGCCGATGAGGTAACAACACCTCTGACGACCATTTTACATGTGATTCATTTCCATAGGAGGAAGAAGATCGATTTAGCTGCTGCCCAATGGGATGAGAAGCTCCTGACCTGCCGCTGCTGCCACACAATTGGCTGATCGGATAACAGATGTAAGACAGGGGGCGCTCTAACAGGCAGAACCCAATACCGAACCCCAACGACTGTGCGGCCAAATAAAACTACGAAAATATGTGTAGGAGAGCAGAGGTTGTTTTTCTTCGGGCCACAAGGGGGCGCCGTCTCACCTGTGAAATGCTCGGTGAACTCCTGCTCCAGCTTGGTGGCTCTGTCGAAGGTTTTGCGTCCCTGCTCCTCCGTCAGACGCTTGTTCATCTCCCTGCACGAAGAAAACAAGACCATCAGCAAGAAAATCAAACGTCAGAACCAGACAGGAAATGGAACCGTCGCGGTTTTGACTCACATGATGTTCTCCACTGATTTGGGTTTGATGAAGATGGCGATGGGGTGAAGCTGCGCGAGCTGGAGTCTCTTGATGGCGTTCCCCGACACGTCCAGGATACAGTGTTTACCCTGAAGAGGGCAGAAAATGTGTTCAACATCATTATGTTCAGAATGCAGACTGACGTCACCACCACAAGAGGGCAGCGTTCCTATTTATTTAGTTATTATTGTCTCTATTTATTTGTATTCTTTATAAACAAACTGCAGACACAAGCTTTGGAGTATTTTTACGTCTATGAGTCGACTGATCGTCATGTGACAGATTTCTCAGTCGCTACCTTCTCCGACACCTCTCGCACCGACTGCACGCTGGTTCCGTACAGGTGGCTGTTGTACTGTCCGGCCTCGATGAACTTGTGGTCCTGGATGTCTTTCTCCATCTGCTCTCTGGACACCACAAAGTGGTAATCTCTGCCGTCCACCTCGTAGTCCCGCTTCGGCCGGGTCGTATCTGAGGATGAGGAAGATGTTCTGATTCAGGCTCAGAGAAGGTCACATGATCTCCGGACGGGGCGAGGAGGTTCGCTCGGAGCTGCACAGCGACGTCACTTACGCGGGACGCAGGATCCAAATTTGTCTGGGAACTCGGAGATGAGGTCGTCGTTGATCCGATCCTTCATGGGGCCGAGGATGATGACGGGACGGGTGTAGCTCACTGTCGGAGACAAAGGCTCATGCTGATAAATGTTTTATTTTGAAAATCACAGTAACAAGCTGCTTTACAGGATGAAGCTGATGAGTTCATTATTATCAGATTATTTTCTCACAGTTAAACGTCTTAACACCAAACTTTGTACACGGGTTCGTATCGACCGCGCCCCCCTGTTGCTTTTTTCATTTAACAAATCCATTTTTTTCTTGATTGACAGTTTTTATGTTCTAATACAAATATTCATACATATTTATTTAGAATTTATTTACAAAGAAATATTTATTTAAATGTAAGTGTTGTCTTTTGAGGTTTTACCTGAAGTTTGCAGACTTTACAAAGATAAATGAAATATCTGAATCTTGATTTTCATGTGAAACTGACAAAGTTGTTTTTTTACCTTCCTGTTGAACGACGGGTTCATACGACAACACGTACTCCTCCTGTCCACCTGGAAACACAGATCCAGAGTCTCACCGGGGTCATCGACACACACACACACGCACGCGAGCGCACACACACGCACACACGCGAGCACACACACACGCGAGCACACACACACACACACACACACACACACACACACACACACACACACACACACACACGCGAGCACACACACACACACACGCACACACACACACGCGAGCACACACACACACACACGCACACACACACGCACACACACACACACACACACACACACACACGCGAGCACACACACACACACACACACACACACACACACACACGCAACACATGCGCACATACACACACGCGCACACACACACGCGCACACACACATGCGCAGGTTCGGTCGGAGGTCACGTCAATCATTAGTGTTTCCTGTGAATCATAGAGTGAATCAGGCAGCGTCAGACTTACGGTAGCTACTCTCACTATCGCTGGCGTTAGACGTCACATGTTCTGAAATTAAAACACAGGACACGCCAGGTCAGCCGGGAGCCTCGCTCTCCCATAATGCTTTGCACAGAGCCACGACAGCACAGAGGACTCGAGTCCAGCAGCAGCAGATCGACGACAGCAACACAAACATGTTCAATCCACGACAAACAGGACCTGGAACATAAACTTTCAAAAACTTCCCACAAATGTTCCATGACTTCAAACCACAACTTAATGACGCCATCTTTATGTCATCATCGAGCGGCAGCGACCACAGCGCCTCCTGCAGGAGAACAAGGCTGAGTGACGTCGATGACACCACATCTGACAGAATAATTAGAAATATGTTTACAATTCATGATCTGTCGCTCATCACAAAGGAATCTGAGCTGCGGGAAATCTCAGATGTTTTCTGGTTGTGAATCGATTCGGATTTTGTGTAAAATGTCTGAGAATCTGTGAAAAAAAATATTCAATAAAATCAGGAGCTGCAGCGGATTTGTTATGATTAATTTAAACAGAATGAAGAGGTGAAGAGACAAAGAGATGAAGAGGTGAAGAGACAAAGAGATGAAGAGGTGAAGAGACAAAGAGATGAAGAGGTGAAGAGACAAAGAGATGAAGAGACGAAGAGGTGAAGAGACAAAGAGATGAAGAGGTGAAGAGACAAAGAGATGAAGAGACGAAGAGACAAAGAGACAAAGAGATGAAGAGACAAAGAGACGAAGAGACAAAGAGACGAAGAGACAAAGAGATGAAGAGACAAAGAGACGAAGAGACAAAGAGATGAAGAGACAAAGAGACGAAGAGACAAAGAGATGAAGAGGTGAAGAGACAAAGAGATGAAGAGACAAAGAGACGAAGAGGTGAAGAGACAAAGAGATGAAGAGGTGAAGAGACAAAGAGATGAAGAGGTGAAGAGACAAAGAGATGACGAGACAAAGAGGTGAAGAGACAAAGAGATGAAGAGACAAAGAGATGAAGAGACAAAGAGACGAAGAGTTGAAGAGACAAAGAGATGAAGAGGTGAAGAGACAAAGAGATGACGAGACAAAGAGGTGAAGAGACAAAGAGATGAAGAGACAAAGAGACGAAGAGGTGAAGAGACAAAGAGACAAAGAGATGAAGAGGTGAAGAGACAAAGAGACGAAGAGGTGAAGAGACAAAGAGACAAAGAGATGAAGAGACAAAGAGACGAAGAGGTGAAGAGACAAAGAGATGAAGAGACAAAGAGACGAAGAGGTGAAGAGACAAAGAGACAAAGAGATGAAGAGACAAAGAGACGAAGAGGTGAAGAGACAAAGAGATGAAGAGACGAAGAGGTGAAGAGACAAAAAGGTGAAGAGACAAAGAGGTGAAGAGACAAAGAGATGAAGAGACAAAGAGATGAAGAGACAAAGAGGTGAGGAGATGAGGAGGTGAAGAGGAAGTTTACTTGTCCTCCAGGAACCAACATGTATGAAATGAACAGTTCAGTGAACAGCTGATATGGAGTCAAAGGGTAAAAAACAAGTTAAATAAATATAGAATAAATAATTTAGTTGATTAAAGAATGAAAACATATAAAAGCAAATAACTAAAAAGTAAAAGAAAATGTAGTTATTTATTTTCACATTGATGGATTTCTGAATAAATGTATTTACATTAAACAGCCTCATTTTATTCTACTTTATTTCAGAGAAGATGATTCTTATTATCTTTCTCCTGTTTATTTCTTTTGTGTCTGCTTCATTATTATTATTATTATTATTATACTGTGATTTGAATCTGGACTTAATGAAGCTTCAGTAAATATGAAGCTGATTCTTCTATCAGACCGACTGAGGAGGTTGAGAAACAACTGACTTAAGACAAAACTGATATACTTTAAAAACATGAGTCCATATTTAGTCATATTTAATACATTCATTTCAATAATAACTAAATGTTGTATCTTCTCCTTAATGTAAAAGCTTCTTTTGATATTTGAAAGGACCCAGGCTGTTTCTGGTCATGTGTCTGAAGGCGGATCCTGGTGGAAAACCAAGAGGCTGATGGGAGTTTTTGTGTGTGTGGGGGGTGAACACACACTTACTGTGGCCTTTGGAAAGCACGTCGTCGCTGTTGTCCTGAGGTCAGCGGAGCAGAGAGAACAACGAGGAGAAAACAACCACAAGAACATAAAGTTACTGAGTTACAGCGACAGACAGAGAGAGCAGAGGGAACGCAGCCGCTCGTCAGGGCAGCAGGGCGGCCATTTTACCTCCGAGAGGAGGGACGTGTGTGCGCCAAGTATTCTGCCTCCTCAGATGTTTTCAGTGACACCACCAGGGGGGGCTCTGGGTCGTGTTCTTTTTCATCGCTCAGGCGGTGATGTGACATACGTTTCAGCCAGGCCCTGTTGCCGTGACAACCGGCCCGTTTGCAGCATGCCGCCACCAGCTGACCTCTCTTCCTGTCGCCGACCAGTCGCCTTTCAGACAAACCGTTTAGCTCCTCCCCACCCCCCCGCCACGCTGGTACTTACGGTCGACATCGCTGGTCTCCTGCTCACTCGCCTCTTTGCTCTTGTAGAACGGAAACTTTCGGGAAAAGAGGTTCTTTTTACGCTTGTCATTGAGAGACTGCTGAGGAGGAAGAGGAGGAGGAGGAGGGTGATGGAATAAAAAAAGAGGGGGAGAGGGGGAAGATGAGGGAGTCTGATGTGGGTTTGGACAGAATGAGAAGCTTCTGTCTGAGTCTGTGGTCAACGACATGTTGATTAATACCATTACACAGCTGCACTGAACAAATAGAAAATAACATCAGTCTAATGTGAATTATTAACATTTAATAGATGTATTTACTAACCAGACATCAGACACAAACATCTTACAGGCAATTCAAACACATTCTATACTCTTTAAAGGTTCAGTGTGTAGATTGTAGTGACATCTAGTGGTGAAGAGTCATGTTGCCGCTGAAGTATGTAAATATAAAGTATTTAAATATAAAGCATTTAAATATAAAGTATTTAAATATAAAGTATTTAAATATAAAGTATTTAAAATATAAAGTATTTAAATATAAAGTATTTAAAATATAAAGTATTTAAATATAAAGTATTTAAATATAAAGTATTTAAAATATAAAGTATTTAAATATAAAGTATTTAAATATAAAGTATTTAAATATAAAGTATTTAAATATAAAGTATTTAAATATAAAGTATTTAAAATATAAAGTATTTAAATATAAAGTATTTAAATATAAAGTATTTAAATATAAAGTATTTAAAATATAAAGTATTTAAATATAAAGTATTTAAATATAAAGTATTTAAATATAAAGTATTTAAATATAAAGTATTTCAAATATAAAGTATTTAAATATAAAGTATTTAAATATAAAGTATTTAAATATAAAGTATTTAAATATAAAGGCCCATTCTAGAGTAAAGAAAACAAAGATTTGTACAATTTAGATGAAACACTAGTGAAAACGTCACTAGGATTATTTTATATTTACTTTCATCTAAATCTTACACACTGGACCAAAATGTTTAACTCGGCCTGACGACAGGAGATTTGGTCAATTTTTTTAACGAGATGGGAATCTCAATATATTTCTGATTCCTTTATTAAACCTTTGGTTCATTACAATATAAAATAAAACCTGAGGTTCCGCAGATGAACATTGTTCCTCTTAACGTCGACTGAAGCCACAGAATCAGACGGAAGCAGCTACAACAGAACGTTGACACAGACCGAACTGAAAATCCCTGTCGCTGCTGATTGAGAGTTTGAATGTTACGCAGTGACAGTGAAGGCAGCAGTCGTTAAACAGGAAGCAGGAGGAGAGAACGAGAACATGCAGGCGACATGCAGGCTGCAAGAGAAGCTAGTTTCAGATCAGCTGGTTCTGATCCGACACAAGCGGCAGGAATCAAACACCAAACCCTGACAGAGCGGAGGATGGTCACATGATCGCTGCTCAATAAAAGCTCCAGTAAATAAACCTGTGAAGCATCTGGATTCATTCACCTCATGCTGATGTTTTCACTGAGCAGTCGAGTCAGTTATTAATTATTAACCAATTCAGTCAGAAATTTAACTTGAATATTTGATTGACTCAGTCCAGATCAATTGTTATTATTATTATAATATTAATGAGTCGTGTTAATGTCCGAGCCGCTCGGTTGGAGAACCTGAGTTGATGCTTCACCCGCCAGTAGGGGGCAGAGCCTGTGCTCCTCTCATGAAGAAGTGAAGTGACTTCCACCTTCAGGAGGAACAGCAGGAGTCCAGAGTCTCCTACACCTCCTCAGACAAACGCTACCTTCACACACCGTGCACGTCGTCATGTGATACACCGTGCACGTCGTCATGTGATACACCGTGCACGTCGTCATGTGATACACCGTGCACGTCGTCATGTGATACACCGTGCACGTCGTCATGTGATACACCGTGCACGTCGTCATGTGATACACCGTGCACGTCGTCTTAATTCAAGTTGACTAGTGCTAAGTCTAAACATGCTTTACTCGGCCGTTAACCAGCAGGAGAGAGAGAGGCGGGATGAGAGGGGTGAGTGGTGGGGGGATGGAGGAGAGGGAGGATCTCTGAGCAGCCACTAGGGGGCAGCAGACAGTCAAACGTCAATGTCAAGCGTTCCTCTCTGTATGGGGGGGGGGGCTGGGGGAGTCGTCATGCATGTTTTTTCCCTCCCCCACACCCCCCGGGTTCAGACTGAGGTTTGGCGGCGCTGGGCGAGGCGTTCAGGCGACGCCTGTTAAAGTGGCGCGCGGTTTAAAAGGTGCTGGGGGAGGAGGGGGTTGCGCTGCTGCGGTTTGCTGGGACGCTGGCGTGATGAAGAGAACACGTCTCAGAGGTTGACGACAACATGCTGTTAACTGGTCAGCTGCTTTTTAACATTAGTCAAACACGCTGATTAGTAGGTGGAGATCAGGTGGCAGCGGCTCGAACACGGGTCACCGTCACAGTCTGACACACGTGTGATTTCCAAACAGGAAGTTCAAACTAAAACATCAGGTGATCAACAGTGAACGTCCGTCACTGGCGTCACACTCACCCCTCGCTCTCGAGACTTGGCGTTGAACTTCACCGTCTTTAGTCTCGCTCGCTCCTTCTTCTCAACGCTGTGGGCGGACAGGAGAAAAGGTCAAAGGTCAGCAGAGGTCACCAGGTTGGTTCCATCACAGAACTTCGCTGCAGCTCGACACAGAACCAACCGAGCTCGAGTTCATCCGGCATTCTCTTCCTGAACTTTAGAAAGAAATTCTGTCCACGTAAAAAACTCTTCACTCAGCCAGTGGATCTGGACTCGTTCACACCTCGTTTGGGTTATACAATATATACTACTAACAACTATAATAATGTGAACTGACCGTCTTTTGCTGGGGATGACCCCCACCTCCTCCACCTCCCCCTGTGCCGTCAGCTGTCTGGCCTGCCACCACTCGTCGTCGGAGGCGTTGACCACGTGAAGGATGTCTCCAAACTTGAAGTTGAGTCCCTGACTGGGCAGCCCGGAGTCTCTGGTCTTATCGTAGTCAAACAGAGCTCTGCAGCACAAACACGTTTTTATCAATGATCGTCACAAACGATGAAACAAACCACAGCTCTGAGGATAAGACGCGTCAGACGACCATCAGGTAAATCTACTTCTGTTGTGCTGCTGGATTTTTCATTAAAATCAAGACCAAACTTAATGAAAACATCAAAAAATCGAATGAATTAAAATAGAACGTAATTAGTAATAAGTTAAGTATCTTGTTGACATATGTAGCTCAGTGAAAAAGTCTTTAATTAAATGAATTTTCATTTCAGAATATTTGATATAATTCAATCAATCTTTATGTCATCAATATCTTCCCATTTACCTTCCTGGAGCTCATCACTGGTCAAATCAACAATGAACCTTTAACCGGTCACATTTTAATTGTTCTGTCTGCGACTGTCATGTAAAACAATAATGATAATAAGAAGAACAATTATGAAAATTAGGATTGTAATGATGTTGGTGTTGAATATGTGTAATATTTTCTTTTCTTGCCTCAGCATTAGATTTTTTTATATTAAATTGAAGAGTTTCTCTATAACTGACAACTGAAGCACAAACTTTCTGTTTCATTTGTTGTTTTTCAGAATAAAAGTCAGATATTTTAGCTTGTAAATATACCGTTAGTATGGAGTCACTTCCACACACTGATGTGAGCGATGGGATCAGTCAGGATTAGTTAGCGTCAGTTACAGGAGCGGAGGTCTCACCTGACGTACAGCGACCTCTTCTGACTTGTCCGCAAAGATCCAGATCCAGAACTGATGCTGCTGTTCATCATCTGCTCCCGCAGGTCGTGGATCTTTGCCTCAAAGCGACTGTACTCTGAACAAGGAGGAAACTTACTGCTCATCCACAAAACTCTTCCACATTTAGCTGAATAATTACTCATTAATCATCTTCATATCATTTTATAACCAGATAGATTTCAGTGGAAGACTCCTTTAACAGCGAGGCGTCTTCATGAGTGACAGATTCAAACTTTAATCCACACGAGACATTAGAAGCTTTCAGGACGTTTGGTGTTTGTGGTTTTAATTATGGCCGTGTTTTTAACGATCAGTGAATCAATAATGAAAGATTCCATTTGAATGAATCATTGATAAGTTGAACCTGAACACACTTGACTCTTCTCTACTTGTTGTACACATGTAGAGTGTAAAACGTGTATATATACAGCGTGTGGGTCTCACCCTCTGGTCTGTAGTGGGCAATGATGGTCACCGTCTGTCCTGCGTTCTTTAGGGCGGCAGCGGCCTGTTCGTGGGTGGCGTTACGGAGGTCCACTCCGTTCACCTGGAAGCAGCATATATACCATATAACAGATATATATATATATATATACACGTGTGTGTGTGTGTGTGTGTGTGTGTGTGTGTGGGTGGACGTACTGAGACAAGTCGGTCTCCCTTCCTCAGCTCTCCACAGAGGTCGGCTGGTCCCCCTGCGAGGATGAAGGAGATGAAGATCCCCTCTCCATCCTCCCCGCCCACGATGTTGAAGCCCAGGCCCGTCGCTCCGCGGTGCAGCACCACCTTCCTTGGCTCCCTGTTGGACCACAGCAGCTGTCAATCATCTGACCGCTCTGATTAAACACTGGGTTCTAACAAACTGAAGGAAACGTGATGAGTGAACAGAACTGACCCCCTAACCCTGCAGTTTAAAGATTCATTTGAAAGTTTCTATACCTTTCCTCCTCTCTTTTATTTGAGTTTATGGTTAAACTGTATAAATCAAACCTCAGTTACATGGTTTGTCAGGACGTACAAACAACAACATGCGTGTTTGATGATACACACGTTCTCTAGTTCAGACACATGCACTGTGTGCATCTGCAGGTTTGAACCAGCAGAGGGCAGAGCAGCTGTGTCCCTACATACAGCTTCTGTACATTTGAATATTTCAGATTCTCTTCACAGTAAATTAACCAAACACATTATTTATGCAATAAAAGAACAAACCTGGAACAATAATCTTATAGTATCTTTCATTACAGTATTATAAATGAATACTGTGATTTACACAGCGTGGTGAGTTCAGTTGTTGACTTTGTCTGGTTTAATTAACATGAAATAATTTAAATCAATCTGACAGAGTGATCGTCCAGGAAGTCAACAGCTATAAACAATTCAATTTAAGAGATTTTAATTCCACTTCAAATTAAATTTAAGACTTGTTAAATATTATTAAATATTACTTGTTAGTTTGTATATTTTATGTGTTCATGTAAATGATGGTTGTAAAAAGATCCTTGTAGCAGTAAACAGAAAGTAAAAACTTCTAATTAATGAAAGATGAATTCATTCATAAATAGATACAAAATTAATAAATAAAGATGAATAAAAATCGACAGGTTCGATCACACACCAGTTGTTTATTTCATTGGTTGTGTCTTATTCAAATTAGCTAAGACTTATTTTTCATATTTCAACTTTTACTTGGTGATTTAATTTACAGTTATAACAGTTTTAGTGTTAAAATATCTGGTTATTGAATTCAATTTAAACATAACCTTTGCTTTTCAAATCTACATGAACAAAAGCAGGAGGTATTTTGTTATCAGTGTGATTTACAGCCGGAGCAGAGATCTCACCGTGTGACATCGTCGTCTCCCAGCATGCTCTTTGGGGTCGGGGAGTAGCGTCCAGAGGACGCCGGTGGGGGCAGGGGCTGACCGAGGAAGTTGGGGGGGCTGATATGGTTGTCCATGTGCTGCGAGTACGCTGAAACACACATAGACGACGAGTCGGGTCAGAGCTTCAGGAACTGAAAACACACTTCAGAGTTTCTCACCTATCAGGCTACTGTTACCACCTGATTGGACGAGACGCCGCTGAGAGGTCGTAAACTAAACCACCGAGTGAGAACTCGTCTGAGAACTGATTATGAGACATTAATGTTACAACTGTTTTGGCCTGTTTATGTTTGTTTATATCAGACTTGGGCTGATGAGGTCGAATATGATGCAGATGCAAAATAACACATGTTCCTGTTGTTGTGAACGAGTCGGACCCGACAACCTGCTGCTGCTTCACAAACACCAACTACACAACATGTCCTGTTTTACAGACTCGTGTGAAAACTCTGATTTATAAAATCAGTCACAGTGTATTTAACTGAACAAACTCATTTGTATCTTCTGTTCTGTGTCTGTAAAATCTGAGGTGGTTGAACTGTTCAATAAACTAATGAATAAATCACAAACCACAGTAAAGAATCTGTTGAAGCACATTTTATCATCGGCCTAATGACAGAAAGAAAAACACTGAACAGTCCTTGAGATAATGTATATTATGATTTTGCGCTACACAAATTGACGCCAGTAAGCGGTTGTGTTTTCAGAAGTTCATGAACGCATCTCGACGACCGGAGAATTCAAAACAGGAAACTCCACCATGACAGAAAATCTGATCTCGTCTCTCAGGATCTGATCTGTGTGTCCCTGCGGCTGCTGTGGTGGAGTCAGAGGGAACTCAACAGAATTATTTCTCTTTTCGTCAGATCTGGTTCAGATCATCCTCCCCCCACCCCACACCCCCGCCCCGTACTGCAGCGCCGCTCATTAGCTACAGCGACAGCAGCTGAAGCTTGTGATGCAGCTCAACGCTCGCTGATTGGATTTGCAGCTCGTCCTTCACGCGTCTCAACCTCCACATAAGCATTGGTGGTGGCGGGGGTGAGAAGAGGTGGGGTCTGTGGTATCATGCAGGGATTGAAGCTGGGTGGCGGAAGGGTCTGTGACAACATGGCGTCTGAGGGGACTGACATCTTCGCGGTGGCGTGGTGAAGACTAAATCGTCACACCAACATGGCTGCTACAGGACGTCTCCGCTATACAAATAAAATTGAATTGAGAATTGTTTGGGGGAGTGGTCACTCACAGTTGGTGAGGTCGGGCGGGGCGAAGCTGTCGTTCATGAAGACACTGTTGGGTTTAGCCACTTTCAAGTAGACCACGTCAGGAGTGTTTTTCAAGGCAGTGACGGCGTGTTCGTGGCTCACCTCCTCCAGGCAAGCGCTGTTCACCTGAAAGAAGGCGACAGTCAGTACAAAATATAAAATAAAACAAATCTCACAGTAAAGAAAACTCATCAACAGCTACAGCTTCACTGTGATGTACATATTAAATGTAAATACTTTTCTCACATTAAATGAATTAAACAATCTTCTTAAGCTGCTGAATTTAACGACTGTTAAATGTTTTCTCCATATTTTACTAGAATTTCCATCCTGCAGTAGTTTGTCTTCACCAGCCAGTTCTTTTACAGTCTCATAAGATGTCACTTTGACCTTTGACCTCGAACCTAATAAGTTAATCTGTGAGTTTAAATACACATTTGAAACTCATTTGAAGAAATTCCCTCTGGGTGTTCTTGAGATATCTAGTTCACAAGAATAAGACGGATGCACAACCTGAAAAAGTAACGCCTCCTGCCACTGGGTGTCGCTGGTGTGGAGATAAAAACGAGCTCCGGATGAACTCTGCTCATAAACAAACATTTTAAAAGTCTTGTGACTGAATCTTAGATGATCAGAGGTGTTTTCTGTCGCTGGTTGAACATTGTGGATAAAACCTGTGAGGATGTGAGAGTCCTTACAGCCAGTAGTTTGTCTCCGATCTGCAGCCGCCCGTCTTTATGTGCGGCTCCACCTTCGATGATCTTGGTGACGTAGATGCTGTTGTCGCCCGGGATGTGCTGGTTCCCCACTCCGCCTGCTATGCTGAAGCCGAGACCTGCAACACGCCAGGACCAGGTGGACAGGGAGTGAGGGGATGGACTCGTGTGACTGAGAATTTAAAGTGATCCTCACGCTGCAGCATCTGTTACCTTTGGGTCCTTTCACCAGTTTGAGCTCCATCAACTTCTCAGAGACAGGTTTCCTCCGGCGGACGTAGAGTCGGACCAGAGAACCAGCCTCCTTCAGGGCCTCCACTGCTCGGCTGTGGGTCACATCTCGAACATCCGCCTCGTTAACTCTTAGGATGACGTCATTAACCCTGAAAAACCACACACACACACACACACACACACACATATTCAGTTTCTAACAATAGATCCTTTCACCTGAATCTTAACCACTGGAGCTTTAAGTCAGCAGTCACTGCTTGGACCCTCTGAAAACAGCCCCCCCTGCTGGTGGGGTACTTACTGGTTGTCATGATCCCGTTTGAATGGATCGAAAATAAAAACCTTATTATTCAGAACATTCGTTCTTTCTCAGCATAGAGTCAAGTCCTCCGTCTTCTACCTCTTCATGTCGAACGCATGTGATGACGTCATTACATTGTGTTACGAGCGGTGAAAAACATGAATCGCTCCGTGGAGCCAGAGTCGGGACAGGAGCAGAGACAAATGCTCACTGTCTTATTGAGAGAAATCTTTAGTCCATGTTTCTATGTTTAGAAATCTTAAGGACTAGTGTGTTTTATGTGTTTACTGATGCAAAACACATTCGATTTTTGTATTTATTAAATTTCTTCAACAGTTTGAGAACTTGAATCGATTATTGTGGTTTATTGACTCACAGAACCTTTCTACTGAGGTTGTACAGATTTTATAGACATTTGAAGAGTCTCCAGGAAACGACATTACAGGAAGTAAGTGTGAACGCTGGAGGAACAAGTAAGACTCATGTTCACTTTTCTTGCGCTGTCTGATATTCCATGTTTCTGTCTCAGACTCTCGACCTGAACTTTCAGACGGACACATGAGCTTCACTTTTAAAGCAACCTGAGAGTCCACATCCCCCCCACCAACCACCTCCACCTGGGTCAGGTGTGTCAGACTCCAGCCGCTGCATTATGGATGAACCAGTGAAAGGCAACGTGACACAGCAGGGGTTTCTGGGTAATAGACACCAGCTTCTAAAACTAAACCATTGGTTTTGAAGCGTCACACTGATCCTGTAACGTCGGACGATTTTCTCCAGTGAACTCAACACGTGTCATCAACTCTTCTGCGGAGTCGCCTGATGAATCTGAGACCAGTGTCTCCAGACTTTTATCCCTGAGTTTGGTCTCCACCGAGTCCTCTTCCCCCGGCTCCTCTTCAGCGGCTACATGCTGCGCCATGTTCACCGGCTGCTCTCTGACCGAGTCTGTAGGTGTTGGCTCGTGGACAGAAGCTTCTTCACTATACACATTCACTGATGGTCTTTGTATAGTCTATAAGCTGAAACGCAATGTGTGTGTGTGTGTGTTTCTCACCTGAGCCGTCCATCCTGGGCGGCGGCTCCTCCAGGTATGACTTTGGTGATGAAGATGCTGGGGTCTTCACCGATGTGGGGGTTGTCTGTGCCGCCAGCGATGCTAAAGCCCAGCCCCGAGTTTCCCTGGAAACCACAGACGCTTGTGGTTAAAAACATGTTGATAATGCTCAAACTAAATTAAACAAAAAAAAAAATCTTTAGGATCAATATGTTTGATGTTTAAATTTATTATAAACAATATTATAACACAGTTTCAGTGGTTTCCTGACTTGCAGAACATTTTAGCTGAGGTACAGATTTGAGAGAAATTATAAACAAAATAACAAAATGTAAAAATATCAATGTAGGTTTCTACTGCAGAGGGTTAACTAACTCAGAATATATTTTACTTGTTTTAGAAACCTAACAACCACTACTTATCTAATTTGATATTGTTTTTATATTTCAATATATTATGAATTGTTCTTATGGTTTAAATTTTGTATATAACCATATTCTACTGATCTTAATCTACTCAAACCATCCACATGAAATATTAGATCTTATTAATTAAGTCTTTTCTCCTGCAAGACTCAGCTGCAGAGACGTCATCATGAAAAACATTCACCACAGACAGAGTTCAGGATTACAACACAGCTGTGTAACACACACACACACACACACACACACACACACACACACACACACACACACACACACACACACACACACACACACACACACACACACACACACACACACACACACACACACACACACAGGACTTCTAGACAAAGTGAAGTCCTGTAGGTTTTGTAAAGACCACAGTTGGTCCTCCGAGTTTAAAAGTCCCAAAGTAAAAGTCTTGTGTCAAAGTCAAATTAACAGTGTGAGCTGCCAGGAGTCGCTCATTCCTATGTGCGGGGCGAACGCTCTGAGTTATGGACTGCGGCTCGTTTATGTGGCTCGTAAAGATGCGTTAGAGTTACAGTGGGTCCATCCTCTAACAACACGGCCGTGATTCACAGAGAAATAAAAGGACGGCTGCTTGTCGCCTCACCCTCTCCAGCGTGATCTCCTCGTACTCATAATCGGCCTCCGTCCCGTTCACCTGCACACACACAAGATTTATCAGTCAATTACCAGACAGGACACTTTGATAAATCCACAGGGGGTTCATCTCCCCAGCCATCAGCAGACTGAAGACAGTCGCAGTGAGGATACCGCCTCTTTCACCTTCACACTCAAGATATTTAAAATCCATGTTCATTGTTGGACACATATGAACCAACGTGAGTATAACTGGCGACAGGGATTCTGCAGAGATCAACGGAATTAAAAACATGTCAAATGTAATTCAACACCTGACTCTTAATGTCAGGTGATCATGTTGAACTCACGTATGGAGGCGTGTCCAGGCTGTCCGTGTTCACCACCACAGGCGGAGGATTGGCCTGAGGAGAGAAGAGACATCACAGCGTCACAAAACATCTTCACTCTATAAACCCCCCCCATCAACATCCATGCACAAACCCTGAGCTCCACCCACACACACTGAACGCAGGCTGTCCGCTGTGCAGCGCCAACAACACACTCGCTCTCCTCATGATGCTACAGACTTGTACGTACGTGGTGGCATTTCACACTGCAGACGATGCAGTGCTGAAGCATGAAGCCTAAGATCAACTCAAACAAATCCTGCAGGATGGAGAGACTGCTCCGTCACTTCTTCTTCTTCTTCTTCTAGAACCTCCTAAAATCAATCACTCTCTCGCTCGGGTTCTGTCTGCCTCGATTGCTCGCTCACTCTCTGCCCGGGAGGAGCCAGATGGGCTCTCAAAAGTCAAATGGGGGAAGTGTGGCATTTCTCCCGCTGTTTCTATCTCTAATCTGCTCACTTCATCAGAGGCACAGCTGGACGGTAGACACGGAGCTGAACTCTACGCAGCCACGGCGGCGGCAGAAAGACGAGCAGCCAAATATAAGAAGAGATAAATCTACAGATGGAGGGAGCACAGAGAAAGACAAGTGGAGGGAAATAAAAGAGAAAACAAAAAAACCTGTGACGTCGGAGGGATGATGGTGGTCTCGGCTGGGATTGGCGAGATTGGGATCACAGGGATTATGGAGGAGGAAGGCGGGGCGGCCTCGGCCTGCTGAACAATAGCATGGTGAGGGGTCAAAGGTTAAACAAACACAGTGCAGCACAGATGAACAGCAGGAGGAGGAGGATGCATGTGGATGTTGACCGACAGGCGCTCAGTGTGACCCGACTCGTGTCTGCTTGTTCTGATCATGCTGAGGTGCCTAGCTGGGCGGAGCTTGACCGCAGAGAGTCAGAGAGGTCGGCCAATCGCAGAAAGACGTTTTGTGATTGACACTTTCAGACAATGCTGATGTGACAAAGTCTGCACATCTGCTGCTCTAAGAAGATTAAAGCCATACCATTTGACCTGATGTGTGTGTGTGTGTGTGTGTGTGTGTGTGTGTTAAATCCTCAGTCTCTCGGTACAGTCTCAGCAGGGGGGTGGGGGTGGGGGGGGGATGTCCTTTTTCTGATTATTTAAAAAGCAGCAGATATTTCAGTATTAAATCGGAGCAGCACTGACATCAGCACAGAGGGTCAAAGGTCACGTTCACAATTGCCCCAGCAACATGTTAGTGTGGCAGGTAGTTTATCCTGAGGTAGGTTAGTGAAATAAAAGGGTTCGTCCTCTGGAGAGCAGGACTGGGGTCGGGACCAAAGGTGGTGTTAAACTCTCCCATTGTTCGAATTTTGGACAAAACATTACGTTTGTACCTATGATCATATATGATATAGATCATAAAGATCAGTGTTGTTGTTTCCAGCTCGTCCACACCGGCGTCGGCCCTCATCACCAAAAGATCTGGAACCTCCTCGTGTTTCCAAGTTGACGTCTTCGTCTTCTACGTGTACGGCTCCTCTTCTTCATCCTGAGATGTTTGTGTTCTTCCAGTTTCACGTCCGTCACGTGTTAGAAACCTCATCAACACGTCCACTCACTCACTGGGAAGCTTCCACACATTGTCCTGCTGTTTCCTCACATGGACTCAGGAGGACATGTTACACACATGTTACAGGAGGCTGCAGGAGAAGATCCAGAACATGTCCAGACACTGACTCAGACACTTGTTCTCACAGACAGAACCTGCAGAACATGTGAGGAACATGTGAGGAGCATGTGAGGAACATGTGAGGAACACGTCAAGAACATGTCAGGAACACGTCCTGGGGTCAGGATGAACAATCTGATGCAGTGATTAAGAAGAACAATATTCTTCTTTTACTGAAGTTTCCTTTTTAACATTTGCTTCTGTACTGGATATTCTAACTTCTTCATGTGGCTACATGTGGAACTGCTCTCAACCTGTAGATGAACACGCTTTCATTTAAAAAGGATCACAACAACAAACAGCTGGAACCTTCTGCTCTATTTGTAAAACCTTTTAAAAACAGTAGAAATCTCACTTTTCATACGTGAAGTCTGTGTCGTTACTCACATCAAACTACATGAATAAAGAGGCGTGAGTGTGGGGCAGCCTTCAACACTGTGACCTCCGTTATGCAAGAGCAGGACCTCACCAAGCCGCTGGCAGGAAGTGCCGCTGTGTTTCGAAGAGGCTTAATAGTTTGTGCTGCAGCAGCAGAACCCGGAGCCCATGGAAAACAAACAGCCGCTAAAATTAGCCCCCGCACATTGACCGCATTGATCCACCAGCCCTACATCTGGAGCCAGTGCTCAGAAAGCCGCTGATAATGGGGCTTAATTGCTCCCACAGAACACAAATGGGTTTGACAAAACAACTAATTAATCATCAACAATAATTCTGATCAACAGTTTTACTCAGTTATTATAATGTAAAATATAAATAAATGGGTTGTGACTAACTGACTTAGTAGCTGATCACGAAGACAACATGTATAATTTACACATTAACTTCTTTTAAAGAATTGGAAAATATAGTTTGAGGTTTTAGAATTCATAATAAATTTGTCAACGTAATATTAAAGGATTTTTATTACACTCTAAACTAACTTATTGTCTTCTTTTCTTTGTTTTCAGTATTTATATACAGACTTTCTTTATTTTTATCTGATGCAAACAGATTCTGATTGTTTCAGTGACTGATAAACCAGCGGCGCTGAAATTAACATATGAATCTATAAATGAACTATGTAAGTGTGAAACAAAATGAAATGACGAAGCAGAGACGAGCGTCTGCTTTTCAGCACATGGACTCTGTGTTATTAACACAGTCGTAGTAACTGAACCTGACAGCAGAGGACACGGACGGACACGGACGGACACGGACGGACACGGACACGCACATTTTCATCCTCGAAATGTTCAACAGTTCAAACGACCCTCCGACCTTTAACCGAAACATTTGATGATATGATGCTAAATTTTCAGCATAAACGTGACAAATGAACCATGTTTCATTACTTCAGACACCAAAGTCTCCCAGCTTCGTACAGCAGCATGTCACACGTTGATAGTGAAGTACCTTGCTGAAGGCGAACGGCACCCAGGGAATCTCCAGTCCTGTTGGCGGCATAGCTGCTGCTGATGACTTTGGCGGTACTCTTGGTTGGGCTTTTCTTCACGCTGTCCCGCAGGTTGAGGAATCGACTACGTGCTCGGCAGGACGCTGGCACAGTGCAGGCGGTAAAAGTCGACAGGGACGCCTGGACCTGTGGAGGTTTGGGCTGATGCTGTTGCTGCTGTCGGTGGAGTTCGATGGCGTGCTGCCTCTGGAGCGGGTGCAGGTGGGCAATGGACTCCTGCAGGCTGATGTTGACCCGCGGCAGCTTCTTCTCTGCGCCGTTCATGGCCTTGGGGGTGAACTCCTGCCGGGGGTAATGCGTGGTCATCTTCCCGGAGGAGGCTCCCGGTTGGAGGAGGAGGTTCAGTGATAAATGATGGATGCTTTAGATTTGGACGAGCTTGTTGCGTATCTGCAGCAGAGGTAATTGATCCAAACTCACTCGTGTTACTCAAGCTTCAGCGCCGCAGCACAATAACACTCCCACTTTCCTTTCTCGCTCAACCCCCCTCTTCAGCTGCTCTTTCTCTGTGACACCCTCCCTCTCATCTTCTCTCGTTCCCAGCCAATTAATCAGCTTCAATGAGCGTGGCACATGTCAGCACGAGGATGGGGATGGGGGGGCGGCTCCACTGGGTGCATGAATAATCAATGTTGCCCCCGGATTCAGGCGCAGCGTCGTTCATGTCAGCGTCAGCAGCGAGGGAGGAATGTGACGAGGACTCCTGGTTAGCGACGGCATAAAAACCTGATGGAGTTCGGAGGCTGACCGCGAGCTGCTGCTGATGACGTGCTGTTTTTAAGAGCCGCACCAGATTGTGTTGTTAAAAAAGCTGAATGTGAAAAATGAGCAGATCTGCCTTTAAATGAGCTTGAGTGTGTGCAGAGTTGTGTCTGCGTCCACAGCCCAACTACATCATTTCACTGCTCTGAGATTTTACAGTCGAGGAAGTGAAAATGTAAAGTTTGTTTCAACAACTGCTCCAGAGGAAAGATCACCTGGTTCATCCTCTGGAGAAAAGCCTGTACCGTATCTATGATTTGATTCTGACACCAAACCAACACTCTTCTGATCATTCACACTACTCGGAGACATGTGTTTACATGTGCAGGAGATCATAAACAGAAACCTCCTCCAGAGTCTCAGTGGATCCCTCTTCCAGAACAGACACAACCAGATAGTTAACACTGAGATAGCATTAATAATTTATATCATATTATAATAATAATAGATAACATTTCATAATATTTGAACTATTTTGTGTTTCCATTACAATGTCCGAAATGTCCCAAACACTAAACTCAGAATGTAAAATAAGAATTTGATCTCATATCATCAACCATCTTCTCCTCTGAGCTCATATTTCCTACAGAAACATATAAAGTGACAGTGGGATCAGCTGAGACCTGATTGGTTCAATACATGGACTTGATAGTATCCAGTCTTTGCGCTGGCTAGATCATGAATGGGCAAATTATTTATACATCATAAAATATGCCCCAGAATAACCCACATAGAGCGTTGACATGACAACAGGCGCTGTGCAGTTGGATGGAGGTCTGATTTCATAAGTGGATTTAAAATCCAGGAGGACGGCTGTGTTTTGGAGGGAGGAGCATTTCCAGATCTTTCCACGGTCGCTGCTGGGAAAAAACTCGCCGCTTTATAGACCCCTCAACGTTTCATGTGAACATACAACCAAGCTTGTAAGTCCCTGAACGCCTCATCTCCACATGCACAACTGAAGTTTTCAAAATATATTGATCTGCATCCATGTGAATATCTACATGTGTGGTTTGATGTATGAAAGTGTCGTGTGAACAATAAAGCAGGTTATTGTTTGTGAGCTCAGGCTCCATCAGAATCGACCCGCAGAGTTTAAGTGCAGGAATCTGGAAATCGAAGATTCATGACAATACGTTTAAATCAATACGTGTCACAGTGAATAAATAAACATGTGTTGAAACCCACTGAGAGAATCTCACTGAATCCACTCTGACGAGATTAGGATTAGTGCCCGAGCCCTGCTGTGGGTCTGCAGCGCCACCTACAGGCCACACACACACATCAGCTCGGCTGCAGCTCCCATCAGCAACAACACGACGCACGCTTACAAAATGGAAATACAAGCAGATCAGTAATTAGGCTTTTAAATGTTTGGTGCTGATAAAGCTTCACCTGTTGGCTACATCTGCATTTCAGAATAATGTGTCTCTCACTGTCATTATCATCATAGATATTTGATGGCTGGTTAGAGTATTAACATGTGTAGTAAACTGAACTGATTTTACTTCTAAAACTAGTAAGAAAATAAGTGAAACATTAAATACATAAGTCAGAAGCTGTGAAACAGATGTTTTCTGGACTTTTTAAAGTTTCTGGAGCCATCAATGAAAAAAGAAACGCACCTAAAAGACTAAATATAAAATAGTAATTTAAATATACTCACTACTCATGTAATCTGGTAATGTTTGTTTCCAGCCAGACCACAAACTGTAAATTGCATCATGATGGCCAAATCATATGGATCGCCCCCTGGTGGCTGTCCGCAGTGTAGGTAAAAAACCCTGCCTCTTCCATGTTAGCAGATGGGACATGGACCAAACAAAAGAATTCTAAAGTAAACATTAAATAAATGTTTCTCAAAGATGGTTTCTGTCATTTTAAGGAAGCTGAGACCGACTGATTGGTCGAGCGCATGTACTGATCACACATCTCCACTCCATGATCACGAGTGCACAGACGGGTCGATATTCGTCTTTTTCAATCACTGACTGTCTTTATAGATCGGTGAAACGAGATCATTGAATCTTTCTGTCCAAGTAAACTCAATTTGTTCAAACCCATTCGATTACCAGCGTGATTGGTCAGTTTCCTCTCACAGCCGCTGATTAGATGTTTAGATTTTCTCAGTACATCTGGATCTTCATATTGTTCTTTCTGGAATGACGGCAAGCGGGTTAACGGTTCAATAACCTGCGGCGGGCTGCAGGTGGAGGAGCGGCGTTCTCGGCACGAGCCACGCCTGACGCTCATGTTTCAACAGTTTGAGTTGGAGACTGAGAATTTAAACTCCTCATGAAATGCTCACAGACATAATGTGACATATATCATGTGTCACATTAGCTTCTGTCAGCAAAAACAACAACAAATCTGATTGCTCACGAACCAGTTACAGTAAAGAAGAACCTGAGTCATGTGACAGACAGTGAAAGTCAGTTCCTCATATCATCCTGTGGAACATGTGGAGCTTACACTTCCAAAAAATGTTGTTGATATTGATTCAGTTTTCTTTCATTTCCTTTTTTCCTTCCGTTTCCACTGAGCTGCAGGATTTCATGTTACAGTGAAGAACCAGAACCAGCTGAGCGAAGCTGAGACCGGAGCAAAAACTAAATAAAAGAACGAGATGAAACAGTTTAAACTTCAGAGATTAACTTGTGTTTTTTCTCCTTTACACTGACATGTGATCAAACAGCTGTTTTCCTCCACAGATGAACATCACAACTCATGTGTTTTCAGTATTTCCTCTGTTTTAGCTCCATGTTTGGTCTCCTCCACCACGAGGGAATCATCTGGCTCTTCAGCAGCTAAGTCAGTAACAGTTCCACCTCGTCGTTGCTCCAAGAAAATAAATCCCTGCTCTGAATTTTCACCATTGCTGTTCCTCCTTTAGAGGATTTTCTGTTACTAAGCAACCAACTGCAGAGGAGGATCTACTTCCTGTTTACATCACATGACCAGTGTAGGTGAATGGTCATGTGACGTGTCTGTGAAGATTCTAAGTCATCCAGGTCATGGTATCTTCAGACGTTGTAGTGGTGTGTGTGGCTTGTGTTTCTTGAAGATGTTTCATCTGTGAGGCTTCTTCAGAAGTCGCCTATGTACACTTCAACAACTTCAGAGTCATGTGACAAATACTTTCAGGTGTGTTAGTGTGGACAGAGGTCGATATAGTTTGAAATCGTGTCAGTGTGGACTGGAACCTGTGTCAGAGGTTGTTACTAATGTTTCTGTGAGTGAAGATAAACAACAAGCTGCAGTTTCAGGTGATAATTCAGTCTTTTTCCTTCAAGACATGAGGAAGATGTGATGAATCTTCATCAATGTGCAGCTTCACGTCGTCTTCAGTGTCACCAACATTTAGGTTGTGCGTGTTATTCTTCATGCCTGTTATTGTGCATGTTTGAGGCAGTAAACAGAGAGGCAGCGGAGTAGCGCTGCGTGTCAGGAGCCTGGAGGTTGCTAGGCAACGCTGGGGAAGGCATGTGCTACTGCAGGGGTTCCACACATCTGGCCAGAACATGATGCTGCTGTTATGCAGGTGAATCTCTCCACATCCACACGCTGCCTCTGCACATCACAAAAAAAAGAAGCTGCACAGGTGGCACCTGACTTCAGCAGTGACATGTTCTGTGATCAGGGAGATTCCAGAGATGAGCCACAGCTGCTGAAAACTCTGGAACATTTAGCAGCCCTGATTCCTCAAGACTCAACAGCACGCAGAGACGGAGAGCTCTGCTGCTCGCTGCTGCAGCCTTATCAACAAATCACCTCAGATCTCCAACCACACACACACACACACACACTGTCTTCACGTTTCCACTTGTCTGTCTGATGATGACGACTAACACCAATCTGCTTCAAAACAGGACTGTGGACAAAAGAGTTTCTAAACCTGCGGTGCAGCAATTAACCAGATGTGACGGATTCTGCATGAAACCTGATCAGGCACATGACGCAGCAGCAGATCTCCTGGTGCAACTTTTCCACCTCTGCCTCATCCAGCAGCGTCACATCCACAGCAAGCGGACCCATAGTGACATTTACAACAACACACACACCAGTCAGAGTAGTGCATGATCAATGTACACATGTTGTAGAAAATGACTCATGCTACACGGTGCAGCACCTCCCCCTACCTCCTCACCTTCTGGAGGATTTATGTTTTTATGAATGGGGGGGGGGGGGGTGACCTACCAGTAGGCGCCGGTGGAGCCGCTTGGTTCTCCTCAGGGTGCCCATGATGCGGCGGCCCATCTTTTTGGCGTACCACACTGAGTTGAGCATGCTGCTTGTTGCTGCTGCTGTTGTTGCTGTGGTGAAGGTGGCGTGTCGCCTCCTTTGCGCCTCCTCTGGCTCCTGCAGCAGGCTGCGGGGTGGCGAAGGTGGTGCTGGCTGGAGAGCAGACGATGGGAGGGGGGCTTCAATCCACCTTGTGTCCCCCCTCCTTCCTCCTCTTCCTCACAGATACAGACAGGGAGCTGCAGAGGAGCTGATGGAGGAGCTGTTTCCGGGAGGGGGGGTGAGCGGAGCAGAGAGGAGCGGAGACACACTGAGGTCGTCCTCCTCCGGTTAGTTCATGAGCAGGTGGCGGCGGTAGACAGTCGGTAATAAATGGTGGTCGTCAGACACCAGACTTGACGGGAAAAAGAGAGAGAGGAGCCTCAGGGGGCGGATTAACCTGCCGGGGTGAGAGAGCATCGCTTAGCAGGTGGAGAGAGAGCAGCGGGTCCCAGCCTCCGTCTGTGTGGAGCAGACAGCAACAACAGACTGCAGGGCTGACGAGAGTCTGTGTTTAAAGAGAGCGCAGCCAGAGAGGAAGTTGGTCTTGTCTCTCTCTGCAGTCTGAAACCTCACGCTGCTCCTCCCCACTCCCTCCTTTCCAGTGGGGGGGGGGGGACCTCTGTCCTACTTTAAACTAGAATGAGTTAACAGAGAAACTGCTGAGTTATCTCAGCTGTGATGAAAACATGGTGACTAAACTACATTTACACAACTCAGAGTCCAGTTAGTTACAGCATCTGGAGACGCACAATGAAAAAAAATAACTCACTAAATGAAAACTGGAAAAATTAACAAATATATGAATATGACATTTTTATAAAAAGCACAGTAAGAGGCAGCTATTTGTTTTCTCATACACACGTTAACTGTTTTCACTACTCATGTAATCTGGTAATGTAGTAACTAACTGCTGAGTACTGACATAATTAGTGTAGTTATTAGTTAATGAGTACTGGTGAAATAATGTAGTAATAACTTACTCAGTACTATGTAATGTAGTAATTGACAACTGAGTACTGATGTATTACTGTAGTAATAACTTACTCAGTACTGATGTATTACTGTTGTAATAACTGAGTACTGATGTATTACTGTTGTAATAACTGGGTACTGATGTATTACTGTTCTAAAAACTTACTGAGTACTGATGTATATAACTGTGACATGCTTATATTAACAAAATGTCCTGTTACTCATGAATACTTCACCCTAATTCATTTCATATATCACTCAACTGATTAAGTATCATCCAAACACAAAGTAGTCGTCAGTACAGATCAGGTCCTAATAACTTCTGATGAGTGTTGGTGTTTATTGTTAAAGTGTAAAGTGAGAGACTGGAGGGAGGACACTCAGAAACTCTCACAGGGTAAAAGACAACCGGACCTTTAATGAGCGTCTGTCCTGATCCCGAAGCAGTGGTGGTTATAATTATGCTGCGGCAGGACATTGCTAAAAAGATAAATGAGTGGAAGACATGAGTGGATTATGTTCCACTTCTACCGTCCACTACCTTATGATGTTATGTTTTCACTGGAGGTCATCGCCCTGAGGAAATGTATTGATTTACATATCTGTACAGATGACCCACATCCTCAAGACATGAGCCCAAAACAGCTGAAATGATCAAAACATAATCAACAGATTGGAGTTATTCCTCCAGAGCAGAGACTAAACGTGTCTTCAGTTTACAACAATATCTCAGGACACTTAGAGTGTTAGCGTCACCTCTGAGCCAAACACGGGACTCCATGCAAAGGTTTAGAATCATTTTACAATCAAGTCATTAGTCTGAATATATTAGTTGCATGCAAGAATTGTCAATTTATATATGCTGATATAAAAAAAATATACATGAGAGCTGCTGTAAATCTTTGAGCTGCGGACAAACAGAAGGCCAGTCGTTCTGCATTTTACTATCAACCCCCCCCCCCCCAGCCCTGATACAGAAAGCCTCACTAAATCTGTCCTTGTCCTTCACTGCAGGTTCTACCCCCTCCTCCTCCTCCATTTTTCTGCCGTCAGGATTTTCTTTGTCGGCATTCATCTCCTGTGTTGCCATGGTGCTGCTGAGGAGAGCGAGCAAGAGGAGGAGGAGGAGATGAAAAAATGAACATGTCAAAAAAGCAGTGTACAGTTCGTCCTCCCAGACGCTCGTGTCTTTGTGGGATGTAAGGATCCATTCATTGCTTTATCATAGCGGAGGTGTTGGAGATAGCTGCTTGCTGACGTCAGGCGGCTGTCGCAGATCAAACGCACAGGAAACATTGAAGCACAGGATGTGGAGATTCTGCCACTGAAGACTATGGCAAACAGGAAAGTCACCACAGGTGAGCAGGTGACGTTCCCGTGAAGTGAAGGTCTCACTCTGCGACCACGCAGTCATCCAGCTGCTACGTTTAGTCTGATGTGAACCAAGTTATTCTAATTCTCAACTACAAAAATGTTAGGTCTCCACGACATGAATTATTAATGATTCAGGTTGAATCCTGTTCATTTCTTTCTTATTATAAAACAAACATCTTGGTATTATTACATCTAAATACTTGTACATGTATATTTATATGTAAAAGAGAAAATATTTTCTTTTACTGCACATTTACTCATTCTGCGTCCATCACAAAGCTTCCTGGACTTTGTAACTTCCTCCCCTTTATAAATACGGACAGTTAGGACCCGGCGCACTCTGCATTTGTGATCGTAGAGTGGAGCTGTGGTATCGAGGTCTCGCCCATGCATGAGCTCGACCAATCATGAGTAGGTCTCAGCTGTCAATCATCATGTCTCAGCCTGTTTATATATCTAATATATATATATCTATAACTGATTCAAACCAAACTGATCAGAAACAAGCATCAGAGAGATAAGAACGACCTGAAATGACAGAATCCATCTTTGATAAACATTTATTTAACTTCTCCTTTGAGTTATTAGTTTGCTCCAAGTCCCATCTGCTAACATGGAGGAAGTTTATGACCTGTACTGCAGTCGGTCACCAGGGGGCGATGAAGACGATTGGCTTTACTTTCAGGAGCTGTCATGACAGTCTGTGGACACGCCTTTTTACTCAGTGACCTTCAGTTTTACTTTAGAGACAGACTGAACCAGGCCAGCTGTTCAGCCGTCCTGGTGTTCATGAACTCAAAGCTTCAGTACGACGGAAACAACCTGAAGGTAGCGATGAACCACGAGATCAACTTTTCTCTTTGAACATGGAGGAAAATATGATGCTACATATTTTAACGTGTTAAGAACACGACTGTAGCATGACAACAGCAGCACAGTGGGGTGGGTGGGGGTTACCTGGATTGGGGGGTAGGGGTTGGAGGAGCAGGAGGGGAGGGGGCTGTCCTCTCCGTGGGGGTAGAGGGTGGAGGACGTAGGGGAGGGGAGCTCCAGGGGCTGCTGTCCTAACGAACCGTCAAAGAGGCACTCCAGAGACACTACCTACAGGAGGGGGAGGAAAGACGGCGTCTCGGAGAGGTCAAAATACAAGAAACTTCTAGACAGAAAAAATATAAACAGAGTCAGGAGAGAGCGTCAGCAACACGAAGACGGAGTTTAGAATGAGAGACGGAAAACAGACAGAGAGAAGATGTGAGAGAGGGGGGAGGAGGAGAGAGGGAGGAGGAGGGGAGGGAGGGAGAGGAAGATTAAGGAGGAGAGAGGACGAGCAAGAGGGAGAGAGGAGGATGAAGAGGAGGGGGAGAAAAGAGGAGAGAGGCAGGGAGGAGGATGGAGGAAGGGGGATGATAAAGGGAAGAGGGAGGAGGAATGAGAGAGAACAGAAGAAACAGAAACTTTCTTTTTATTTCCATTCAAGTTATCGTCAAAGATGTGAAACGTGGACTCTGAGTTTCGGAAGATCAAATGTTTTATCAGCCAATAATCGACCAGAATTTACGTCATGTTCTCAGTTTTACTGTTCCGCAGGATGAAGAGCTCCTGTGCAGCTCGTCGTCTCCTAACCTCTGACCTCAGATTCACGTCAGCTGTCCTTCTATCCTGATGCCACACGGGGGCAGAAACTCTCCAGTGCTCATCCTGTTCTCATGCTGTGTGTCGCCATGGCAACATGAAGAAGTTAAAACATCAGATCTCAGCTGGTCGTCACCAGAAACTTTACGATTCCTCTCAGATTGAAAATCATCAGGTCAGAAATAATAGAATCAATAGAATCAGGAAGATAAGTTTCCTTTGTATAAACTACAATTTATTCAAACTTGTTAATTTAAGTGTTCTTAAAAACTTTGACTTTGTGCTACATTAATAAAGTTATATAATTATTTCTTACATTTTTATTCATTGTCCAGCATAAGATGAAATATTTTTGTCGCAGTTTCTCAAAACTTTGTGAAAAATAGATCTTGATTTTTAAGTTTTCACTTGTTTCAATTTGAGATATTTGACTTTTAAGGCGTTTCCAAATTCGCCAGTCTTTGTGGACATGAGGGCTGAACTGAGACTTGTGATCTGGGATCGCTTGGCCCATGAGGGATGAATTTGTCGGCCATGTTTGAAGGAGCCTTCGATATGTGAAGTTGTGACTCAGTCGTTCTTCAAATGAACTGAGACAGCTTCAGTCAAACCGCAGCCTACATTTCCCATGATGCAACTTCATTGCATGGTGTCTTAAACAGCGTCAGACTTGATGAAGTTTACATAGACACAGAAGTTATTGATTAATAAGTGATTAGTGCAGATCCTGACTCGTTATGAAGTTGTATTAAACTGGTAGAGTGCTCCATTAACAGCACAAACACAAATAGTCGACTGTGACAAAGTGGTCACATGACACACAAACACAGCAGCAATGGAGGACTAACATATGAACGAGAGTCATGTGACTGAGAAGACAACACTTTCGACTTCAAACCATATCTTGACAAATCAGCTGTGACTTATCAGTGGTTATTGGTTCCATGTTGGTTTTGTCATTTTGTTGTTACAGTGTGATCAACACAAAGTGGTGATTTTAACGTTATAATCCCTTCAAACATTAAGATGATGAGAAACGTCAGGGGAAGTTTTAAATCAACACAAGGAAACTTCTTTAACCTAAACCAGCAGCTTGGTTAAAGCGAGTCTGACGTGTGAGTGTGAACAGGAGAAAGTTTCCTCCTTCTCTCCCTGAGCGTCTGTTCTCTGTGACTCTGCTGAGTGGGTTCCATCTCCTGAGACAAGAACTGACTGAGTCACAGCTTCAACTGTCACAACCAGCTGCAGGTGAAGAGTGAAGCTGAACTGAGATCAGTTAGAAACATTAACAACCAGAGTTTATCTCCAAGATTCAGCAGGAAACTGTTAAAACATGAAGAGTTCTGAACAGTTTGGTGGATTTGTTACAGCTGCAGCTCTTCAGGGGCAGGAAGCAGAGGATCATGGGTAATGTCCAGTGGGACGACCCAGTCAGAGTCAACACAGTTAAACTTACTTTTTTCGACATATAAAAACCACTTCACCAATCAGACACAGTTTGTGTTGATTTAAGCTGTAAGATGCTGATGGAGTGATTCATTCATTTCTTCAACTTGTTTCAAAAGAAGCTGAAACTAATTGAGGAGTCTCTGAGGATTGTGTGTGTGTGTGTGTGTGTGTGTGTGTGTGTGTGTGTGTGTGTGTGTGTGTGTGTGTGACGGTGTTATGACAGGAGCAACAGGTACAGATGAGTACGAGCTTCACAATCAGAGCAGTGTTTTAATGGACACATGTAAACCACATGGACAATCAACGACCCCCATCCTCCGTGCATGTGTGAAGGTGACAAATGGACAGAAACAGTAGAAAATAGAATAGAAACAGAGGAGAAGCTCTGACTTTACTGGCTTCTGAAGCACAATGAATCTGAACTGTTGATAATCGGAAGCTTCAACGTCGTACCACAGCTTTTACAGATGATCAGGTACAAACATACTGCAGCTGTGAAACACAAAATTCATCCCTTTTCACAGAAGTCTGGAACGGGCCGCTCATAATTTTCTCAGCGTTTGACGTTTGTCATCTGATGGATGACGTGAACGCTGACGACTCGACTTTCTACGCTGAAGTCGTGTTGCTCTCAGCAGCTGTTCCCTGTTCACATCAGCGGCTGAGGCCAGTAAAGAGTTTCCCCGCAGAGGAGTGACTACAGACAAACTGTCGCCTACCTTCATCGGTGAGATGTGAGCGTGGGTGACGTAGCCGTGCACATTCTCGATCTGGGAAAGGTTCTTCTCTGCTACCTGGACCAGCTCGGGCCCCCCCTCCTCCGTCAGCTGGGGGGAGCTCTGGTCCTGGGGGGACAAGTCCTCATCGTGGTGCCTGTACTTCTGAAACGCCAAGAAGAAGACTTATGTAGAACGGAGTCATGGAGTGTTTTTATCTGTTTTATGTTTACTTCAATTGTATTGGATCTGGCTGCAACAAAGTTTGTTGTGGACTCAAACACAATTCTCTCAAGGCGTTTGCAACGTGTTCACATAGGAATGGATGGACGTACAACCTGAAAACTTTATGCCTCTGACCACTGGGTGTCGCCAGCGCGGAGACAAACATGTAAACAAAAAGACCACCTGATGAGGACGATGTGATACTGACTGTTTACCACAGTGAATTTTACAGAAGCTGATTTACGGACTCTTTGTCTTTGTTGCTGGCAGAACATTTACAAAACATTTTCTTGACATTGGTTTGAAGCTTGAGCTGCAGCAACTTTAATTATCCGACATGACAGTTCCTCTTTAATCACCGATTCTATTCCACTCATGTCGATTAACAGCAGATTATACAACGGGAGACGATCTGATGGACACCCTCAGTGTCGACTCCACCATGTTGACAAGGACAAGCAGTGGCTGATGATTATATCTAATCCACTGTAGGATATAAGAATATAATCATGAGCTGACAGCTTGTGTCTTCTTATGAAGACTACTGACGAGGTGTTTCAGGAGCTTCGGTGCTTTCTGTCGGGGGAGAGGAGCTCCCTTTACCACAGACTGCTCCTCTTAACTATGCAGAACTTTTACATTTAGAAACACAATTTATAACACAACGAGAGGAAAGAAATACTGAAAAACATCTTATGTCTCCTCAAACATCCAGATTTAAATTTGTGGTTTAAATCTTCAAATGCTTCACCTGGACCTTTTATCATGTGTCAGGCACAAAGGAACATTTCTGGAACATGTCCAGAATTCAGTTCAGTCTGAAAACAGCTTTAATAATTCTAAGATTCTTTCAACTGTGGAATATCTTTCAAAGGTCGTAGCTAAAAGATGTGTTAAATAAATTAAATAAAGACCCCAGGTGAGAATTCTCAACATGAAAAAACATGTTTCTTCCCTGATTCCTTGTGAATGAACACTTCTGATTGGTCACCTGCCAAACACACGTCCAATGAGCTGCTGCTTATTCCACTTCCTCACATCTTCTGCCAACTGTTGTTCTCACCTCCAACAGAGACACTAACATAGTAGATGGTACAGCAGCTCGGACTGAATTTTGCATGACCACAGCGCTGCAGATGGAGGAGTGTCAGGAGGCTGCAGGCGAACTGAGCCGTCACGACACTCGACAGCCACAAAGAGGCTCATGACGACTGAGTCGAGAGAAGGAAGAGGGTGAAACAGACGGTTTGCTGAGCCCTCACAGGCCCAACCTGTCTGCCCTGTGCTGCTAAAGGTGAAGAGGTGGCACTTCTGTATGTCATTCTGATGATCTTTGAGCAGAAAAGGGTGGAGATGTCCCTGCTGCAGCTACATGTCAACGTGTCCTTCAGTGAGACACTGCGCCCACTCACTTTGGATGAGAGTGGCACAAATGTAAATGTGGAAGTAGGAGGCAGCAGGGAGCTGACACCGCCTCCTCCTCCTTGTCTCTCTGGGAGCTGTCGAGGAGGAGGAGGCCAAAAGCTGCTATAAATAGGAGCATCACCACAGAGCGGCTGTAGCAGGATGTTCAGGAGGAGGAGGAGGAGGGTTACTGGATGATTCAGGGATGAGATGAAGAAGAAACAGAGGAATCTCCCACACAATCTAACTGGACTATATACTTTTCATTCTGTCCACTTTGCTGCCGTCTAGGGACAGACAGACACTAAACCACATTTCATGCAATTACACCTTTGAATTATTTGGTGTATTCTGAACCATCCTCCGTTCAACTAACATCCACCTGCATCTGTCTTCATGTTTCTGGCCAACGATCAAATAAAAGCGAAGTCAACTTCTCATCTATTCACAGTTAAACACAAACATCAGTTTATCAGGTCCACCTCAAAGACAAACTCCAAATCTGGACGAGACGCTGGATCAGACGACCGACTGCAAAGAGCTGGAAAGTTCATTGAGTCATTCTGACTTTCTCTTTATCATTAAATCTGCCTCGTCTGTCTCTGTCGACCGACCTGTGTATGGATACCTTTTCACTTGGAAGTCGCAGTGTTTAAGTTTGTGTGAGTATCTCTTCAGCTGCTTTCAGACATGCAGACTCTGCAGCTCCTCCTCCGGAGGTGAGACTCAGTTTCTCTTTCTCCTTCTGAGCTTCTGTATAAAGTCTAAATCCAGGAGATGTGAACACAGCAGAGGATCCTCCACTGATTCACTGAGTGAGTGGGGGGGCGAGGAGCTTCTACCACGGGACAGACACAAATGAAGATGAATTCTTATCTGTGAAGAATTCAAACTGAACGTTTGTCAGTTTTAAAAATGACAGAGCTCACTATCGACTTTACGACTCCACCATTGATAAATCCTCCACAATCTACTGAGTGTGTGGTGGTGAAGGAGTCGGTGGCAGCTGATCAATTCACTTAATTAAGACCAGTTGTCATTGAGCAGACTTTAGGAGGTAGCAGGAGCACAGTGGTTAATCAGCGGCAGCGGTGTGGTGGCGTTTCCGTTGGACCATCTAACCTTAAGAGCTCGACCAATCCCTCTGATTAACATCAGATACTGATCAATAGATCCACTACGAGCCGTTTCCTGTGCCTGAGGGTTCAAGGGTCAACACGTCGCTCCACGTGATACTGTAACTATACACCCATAACATGCCCAGGCGCTATGTGACCGTCCAATCAGAGCCACAGGAGCAAAAGGTCAACTGAGAGTTTCATTTGGAGCAGAGCTGAGTTCAGTGGCTTTTTACAACCAGTGTTTATCAAGGTTTTCAGAGTGTAAAGAGGAGATTCTGGTTCCAACAATGCCGCTGCGCCCTCGTCCGATCCGCCACTTCCTCTCACCGGGGCCTTGAAAGAAGCAGGCAGGTTTGACGTGACGTCACATCCATGATGAGCAAAGGAAAGAATAATCAGCATCACCTCAGGGGATTCAGATAATGTGAAAACTTTATGAATCTGATATTAACAGTTAAATCAACCATCAGTGATATTATTTAAAACGTCTCAGCAAAAATTTGTCTCAGTGTCTCAAAGTTGTTAAAACATCCGAACGTCTCGCCGGGTTCTGCAGACGGAGCTCCATCAGTACATCTCATGTGTTTTTTTGGCCCATTGGTGTTTCCCTGCAGAGCACATGTCAACCACACATGCACGTGCCTGCCAGCCTGCCACCGACGCACCCCGACAGCCAATCACGCCTCGGCACTGGTGCAAACGCAGCCTCCGATTGGTCGGTTCAGTGAAGCATGAATGGACAGGCAACCCGGACAGCCTATCATGTCGTGTCAGGTCAAACGGTAAACGTCACGGCTCTGTGGCGGTGAGCGAAGAGGGTTTTGCCCCCTCAGCTGGTGTCTGACAGGTGCAGAGAAACAACTACTTACAACATGTTTATGTTTTAACGGTTTGAATGAAACGGATTCTGACGTGTGTTCATGATGAGTTCACGCCCTGCAGTTCTTCTGTACTCACACACACAGGTATGACTTCTGCTCTGCATCACTTGTGTGTTCTGATACTCGTAATCTTCAGATTTCTACTTTCAAGGTTTAGAGAAACAGCGTGACTAACAAAACCTTCTGAGGATGTTTGGTTTCATCCACGAGGCTTCAGCTCAGGTTTCTACTTTTTAAACACAGTCAAATTAACCCGTCGCTGTCACTGTGACCTCACACACGCCCCCCACGTGAACTGCCCCACTCTCTCTCCTCTCCTCCCGTACCGGTGGTGGAGCTCTGGAAGTTTCCACCCACCTTGCAGCCGAACATGAGGGAGATGGTGCTGTTGGTGCAGGCCACCTTGCAGTGGCACAGCATGGGTGAGAAACACTCCACCTTCTTCAAGCCGGGGGACATCTTTTCGGCACCGGGGCAGTTGGCTGAGAGCCGCCTCCTCCGGGAGCGGTGCCGACTCCTCCCGCGCCGCCCAGCTCCGGCAGTGGCTCCCCCTGCACCACCTCCTCCTCCGCCTCCAGCCTCTCCACCTCCTCCTCCACTGCTGCTGCTGCTCCCTGCTCTCACCATCCGCCCTCATTCCTTGCTTCGCTCCATCGCGGCAGGGAGGAAACGACTCCCAGAGCTCTTCCTTCATCCAGGGAGAACCTCCCCCCTCCTCCTCGCTGCTGACCCCTCCTCCTCTTCCTCCCTCTTCTTCTTCTGGTAGAATATATTCCTCTCCCCCTTGACCTCCTCTCAGGCACTCGCCTTGACTCCTCTCTCCCTTGCTCTCCGGCTTGTTTTCCTCCTCTCTCCCTGTTATGTTGCCTCCCTCTCGCTCGCTCGCTCGCTCTCTCTCTCTTTCTCCTGACAGTGGTGATGATGAGAGCCGGGGCGAGCGAGCAATGTTGTGTGTTTAGTGTGTGTCTCTGTGTGTGTGTGTTAAGCTTTCCTGTGGGGGTGTGATTGGTCACCAGGGAGAGGTGGGGGTGGTGGGTGTCACATGACTCATCAGAATGTAGGAGGGTTGAGAGAGAGAGAGAGAGAGAGAGAGAGAGAGAGAGAGAGAGAGAGAGAGAGAGAGAGACAGAGAGAGAGAGAGAGAGAGTCCTCAGGGGAGGTAGAGAGATGTAGGGCAGAGTCAGTGATGTGAATAGAAGAAGAAGAGGAAGATGAAGAGGAGGTGTGGAGTACCCGGAGACAGAGGAAGAGGAGGAGCAAAGAGATAAAGAGAACAAGGTTTCCCTCTGTTCTCGACCATCATCGTTACAACATTATCATTTGTATTATTATCAGAATCTTGAAGCTCTGAGACGCATTCCTCCGCCAAGGCTAACGTCCTCACTTGCCATGTTTAAGAAATTGATAGAAGAATCCTGGATCTGCTCCAAACTGTATTGAGTGCTTTGTGGGTCACGCCCACTCCTCCACAGGATTTCATGGAAATCGTTTCACAGTGATAGCAGCTGACAGGTTCAGATGTGACGGTCTCTTTCTCCTACATCGCTTACTACACAGTGTGTGTGTGTGTGTGTGTGTGTGTGTGTGTGTGTGTGTGTGTGTGTGTGTGTGTGTGTGTGTGTGTGTGTGTGTGTGTGTGTGTGTGTGTGTGTGTGTGTGTGTGTGTGTGTGTGTAGCTCGACATTAACTACTGGTGTTGATTTACACTTTATGGACAGAAGTATTGGGACACCTACACCTACAGGAGCTTTTATGACTTCTTCTAAATCAGGCATTAAAGTGGAGCTGGTCCCCTCTTTGCATCTACAGGACTCTGGATTGTCTCTGCTCCTTCATCCAGGAGATGTTTGTTGATGCAGATGCTGATGCTGGACCAGAGGGCTCAGACTCTTCTAGTTCAGGGATGGGGTTGAGGTCAGGGCGCGAATGAAAGGGACTTAGTGGACAGAGTGTGGAGGTGGCTCCCCCTGCTGGACTCTACCCTACACAACAGCCGTTCAGGCTGCAAAGTAGCAGCGAGCACAGCCTGCGTTGTTCAGGGGAAAGTGGTGCGAGGAAAAGCTCTTGGCAGAGCGCAGGGAGAGGAAGCTGCAGCTTTGTGATCTGCTCTCTGTGGGAAAGCAGGGAAGTCCATCAAAACATCAAACGCTTCCTGTCCCCAACGACATTCGCCACGATCACAAACAGAGCAGAGTGCGTCAGAGCCCTCAAAAAAACAAAGCTGCTGCTGGGCAGCGGAGGAACAGGCCAAGAAATAAATCACCAAACTGCTCTGAGGAAGATTCACAACCGACTGTGGATACCAGGACATTTCACCTTTAATCACATGACCTCAGCACAGCCAGATTCAAAAGGTCACAAAGCGTCACGGTGGGTTGATGTTACTCTCTGACATATTCATGATCTGACGTTTCTGCAGGGGGGGCCTGCAGAGCGAAGCATCAACCTGGTAACTGAACGCACTGTTTACAACAGGAAACTAGAACCTCGTATGCATCAAAATTAGCAGGTGTACAGGTATAAAAATACATATTAACACAACGCAAGTAAATCTACTACAAAAAAGAAAAAAGAATTGATTGACTCCTTTTCCTCTCACTGCGTCAGCTTCGATGTCGACGGAACCTCGCTGTCTTGCAAGGATTGGAGTTGTGAGAAGGGTTAGGGTTAGGGTTGTGCTTTGTGAGGTCACAGTGACCCCTGACCTTTGACCACCAAGTCTGATCAGTTTATTCTTGAGTCTGATGTGAAATTGGGATCATGAGAACACGACGTCTGCAGCCTCAGCTCACTGGAGCCGTGGGAAGATGATGGGTAAGAAAAATAATGTCAATTGTATTTTCTCGATGAACTTAACTCTCAGTTGATCCGACTGAAACGTCATTCCTGAAAAGTCCAAAGTCGCAGTGTCCAGACAGAAAGCTGAATAAAGAGTCAGTTTCCCTTCATCCTGTTTTCATCAGAGCACCCAGCCCACGCCTTCCCATCATCCTCTCTGTTCCTCCTCCTCTCTAACCTCTCCTTCTGTTCTCCTCACCTCCCTGCGGTCTGCTGATAGCCGACTGTGTGTTTGTTTAACACGCTCGGCTGCTCCTCTTGGATTGCGTCTTCCTCCAGGGCACGCGCACGCACGCACGCACGCACGCACGCACTTCTATATATTGTTGTATATTTCTATTTCTTTATACTCCTTCACCAAAGTACTGCATGCTACTTATGTGTTGTCTTCTGCTGCTGTAACATTGCAAATGTCCCCATTGCAGGACTAATACAAAACTTGTTATCTTATCTTATTAAAAGATTCAAAAACTTTAACACTCGTTTTGACAAAAGAAAAAAATCTGAGAAAATTATCAATTCCTAAATTACAATTATATGAATAAAACAAAACAGATTTAGAAAACAAATTACATGTGAAAAATAACTTTATAAAAACTAAACTAAAATATAATCAAATAAAATGTGGTTGCTTAACATTTGCTTAACACAGAAGGTGACAACACGTTAACTGTTCAATCTTTTTAAGCACAGTAAAGAAAGTTCACCACAGCAGCCATCTCAGTCTCTGAAGCTGTTTTCAGACCTGAGCTCCAGATCAAATCCAGAGAGTCGTCTCCAGAGCTTCTGTTTCACAGCTGAACAACACAGCAGCAGGTTTTCTGCACAGACTCAGATCCTCCTCATGGTTCAGGTGAGAGGTGGAGCAGCCGGGTGCAGCAGACAGAGACAGGAAGTGACGCGTTACCTCTGCTGCAGAGGTCACGTGATCATGGTGACATCACCTGACACCGTCAGCTCTGATCACCACGAACTGTCTTCACATCTTTGTCTGTGTCTTCATCATGTGTGTCAGCACTTCTTCACCAGAGACATTTGTGTCCCGTGTTAGAAGCCCCCCCCCCCCCACTCACTCAGTGAATCAGTGGAGGATCCTCTGCTGTTCACACTGCTCCTGGATTTAGACTTTATACAGGAGCTCAGGAGGAGAAGACAAACTGAGTCTGATCCTCCAGAGAAGAGGGTTCGGGACACATTGTCCCAGAGGAGCAGTGACTCCGTCAACGCACACACTACGCTCATGTTATCATCATCACAACTCATCATTATAAAACAACTAAAAATTCCCATCAGCCCCTGCAGCTGTGCTCATGGTCATTTTCTGAAAACTACAGACTTTCCCTTTAACTTCCAGATGCTGCAGACTGTGTTCCATTCATATCGTGAGGACCAGCTTCAGGTTTAAACCGGCGTAGTGAGGACTTCCATGACGACACACTTCTCGCCACAGCCCGCCAAGCTGCCACCAGCAGAGGGGAACGAATGCAAGTCCTCACAAGTGTAGAAAGACGAGTGTGTGTCACAGCATTCAGTGGGATGCGTGTCTGTGAATCTACAGCTGCTGCTCCGCTGCAGTGGTCGTCGGGCCGAGCACACCAGGGGTCAGTTGTCCCAACAAGTCTGTCTGGACCTACTCCTTACAACTGACTTAACGTCTTAATTACACACAGTCTTAGAGATGCACATACATGTGAACGCCCACTTTAGTGCCAATAGACGTTGATCCCAGTACGATGGTCAGAGCGACCACAGATAACCAAGTGTCAACCCACAGCTTTTACAAGCTCTTGTTGTTCTGTTGTTTGATTCTGTTCATGTATTTTAGTGTTTTTCCTTCTTGTGCCCGAGTCCACGTTTCCTGTGAGTTTTGTTTAGCTTTTGAATGGGTTAGGGGGACGATAAAGTTGAAGTTGAACTGAACGACAAAGAGCTCATCAATAATATCAATCAGTCACTATCAGTGTTCTGAATGTTTTCCAGAACTGAGAAAGTACTCAAGAGCTTTCAAGGTTTTCCAGAAGAGCAGAGAAAGAAGAATATTTACTCTGTGGGACCTTGATATTTGTCCCCATAATGTGATTGTATAACACAAACATGTGCCCACAACGTGAGTAATACCTGCCCACATGCAAACACACACCCAGCCAACACACACGGTTCTGAAGCCATCCTTATCAGGACCATCAGGACAGCCTAATGAAAACCTTATCCCTATCATTAAGCATGAGGGGTGTAGTCTCAGGACTGGGCTCTGGTCCTCATGATGTGTACTGGTCCTGAAAACATGTCACAGAGATACTGGAAAACAGAATACAAGTACACACACAAACACACAGCTTGAAGTAATGTGAAAATCAAAGCGCGCGCGCGCGCACACACACACACACACACACACACACACACACACACACACACACACACACACACACACACACACACACACACACACACACACACACACACACACACACACACACACACACACACACACCTCCCGTTGACAAATAACTCAAATGAACAATTCCTTCATTTTCGTAAACAACACAAACTTGTGAAATATGAAGGAAAAGTGTCTCACATGTGGATGTTGGTGTCTCTGATTCGGAACTGATATAAGTCACAAAGATGCGATTCCAGTACAAGTTCCAGAGAAGTGGTCTCATCCAGCAGCCTCCATTGGTGAACTGGGCTGTTTTAGGGCGAACAGCAGTGAAGAGGCTGTTTTCTAACTAAGATCATTAAGACATGAGCCGAATGGAGCACACATGCGAGTTTTTCACGCGTTACCTTTGTCGTGACGATACAGATGCAGTCCATTGTTAGGAGCCGGGAGTGAAGCATCTCCACGACTGAACCACCGGCGGCAGAGTGCGTGTGGAGCCTCCTCCCCCCTGGCCCGGCCCCCGCGGAGCTCCGAGCGGCAGCGGGACTCACTGAAGCCCGCTCCTCTCCTCCACACTGACGCTGCGTTCAGCAGCTGTGGGAAAACTCAGCACCCTGCAGCTGATCTCACATCTCCACCAAGACAACCTTCACCTCCAAGCTGCCCTCACACAGGTTCCTCTAGATATACAGAGTAGATTGAGATCCAGGAAGAATTCAACTAAAACTAAAAGCGTCCCATCTCACTGTTTAAAGAGACACTTCACACCTCAGAGTTTGAGCTGGACACTAAACGATATGACTGATCTTAATGAAACACATTAATGCTGCTTTTAATATCACATTTATAAAAAAGCCACATATATATTTTGGCCCTGGCCCATAGCGCCACCTAGTGTTTCAAGCTGTGTGGGACCTTTCAGGACCAGTGTTCACATAGAGTCTCCACATCAGGACATTTTTATATATACACGAAAAAGTTAACAGTCTCTAATCAAAGGTGGGCAACCCCGACACCACCAGCGACCGCTCGTCAGTGTGAATCTGTGAAGCTGTTTTTATTTCCAGGGAGACACATCCCCCACCACTTAGGGTGAAATACACTTTAAATGAAGTGAAACTAATTCCTGACTCCGCCTCCTGATCTGGATCCAAACCAAACTTCTTCTCTGACTCACCACATCCTTCTTCCAAGTTTACTGGGATCAGTGGTTTGTGTGATGTTAACAAACAAAGGACAGCGAGTCGTCCTCCGTAACGTGTCCCTGACCAGATTGGAGCGCTGCACGTTTAAAAACACACTGACCGCTTGTTACACGTACGACTCAGTGACGTGGAGGAGACGAGGGAGCGTGGGCACCCCCCCGTCCATGTGTGTCACCATCATACGAGTGTGTCACGCCTCCTTTAATGTGCCACAGGAAGTGAAGTCACCAATGACAGAATCTTATGAGATTTTCCTCAAATTAAGGAAATGGGTCAGAGTGATTAGCAACACACAGCTTCTTCATTTTAATACAAACATTTTTCTGACAACTGTTCATCACTCTGAACTAAAATATCTCGACTATACGACCTTTATGATTCATACTTTAAGATAATCAGGGTCTTTATTTTTCCTCTTTTCACTTGGACCTATCTTCTGAATTTTCTGTCGTCAGATCATCGTCTGAGCTTATCAGCAGAGTTCTCCGATGACAGATTGTAAATAAAGATGGACAATATGACGGCTCCCGGAAGTGAGGACAAAACATTTTCATCGTCCCCTGGTGGCTGGCTGCAGTACAGGTCATTAACCTCCTCCATGTCAGCAGATGGGACATGGAGCAAACCACAAAATGTGAGTAGACATTAAACAAACGTTTGTAAAGATGTTTCTGTCGTTTCAGGTCGTTCTCATCTCTCTGATCAGTTTGTTCATGTCTCTGATCAGTTTGGTTTGAATCAGTTACTTGATGATATAAAAACAGGCTGTGGCTGAGGGGTGGAGTGGTCGACCTCCAACCAGAAGGTCGGCGGTTCATAGATGTTAAATGCACTAATTGTAAGTCGCCAAAATTATATGTAATGATATAAAAAAAGGGTGTCATGATTGACAGCTGAGACTGAGTCAGGATTGGTTGAGAGCATGTATGGGCAGGATTTAAATACCTGTTTCACTACAGACTGACATCTTTTGGCTATTTTACTTGAACAAGGAATCACTGAGACTGAACTTGTTTTAATGATTGAGATTGGCAGCCACAGACTCCCATACAAATGATTCAGGATGTAATTTAAATCAGATGTTTAATGAACGTATAAGACAAGAAAGCACCAGAGTTTTATAAAAAAGCATCAGCTGTTAAAATGAAATTATTTTTGAGCGGTTTTGTCTGAGTTGCACTGTCCTGATATCACATCTGCTGATGTTTGCTTTCATGATGAGCCATGGTGGTGAAGGTGAGTACATCTGAAACACTCCTTTATTTGATCTGAACACCTTCAGACATGAACATGTGAGGATGACTGATGCACACATGAAGAACACACACAGGAACCTCAGGAGTCAGAGTACGACTGTAACCTGCACATGAAGCAACCACCACCACGAAGGTCCTGAACGTCAGTACAGCTCCAGTCCCTCCGAGTCAAACTGAAAATATTCCAGTGATACGACGCGCTGCTCTCAACAGCTGACTGACTGTGATGCACCAACTCGTGAGGTGGGCCCCGGGGCCAGGAGCTTAAATTGACATTAAAAACATTCAGTTGGGTTCAAGCTGTGGAAGCTTTAGGTTTGTTAATTGTACGATGTTTTAACATTTCACATTTCAAAATCTTGTCATTGAATATGTCACTGAGTAGAGGATCAATAAGAATGAATTTAATTTAATCAATATGTATTTCTATTCAAAATCTGAAATTCTTTTCTATTTATCTTAACATGTTTTGAACATTTTTTTATTTATTTCTAATTTACATGTTTAAGATGTATTTTTATTTCTATTCTGAACATTTTAGATTTTTCATTTTTATGTATTTTTATTTACATTTCTATTTTAAACATTTCTTTATTTATAATTTTTTTCTCTTTCTACCTTTATATTTTCATAGTTTTTCTATTTCTATTCATTTTTATTATATTTTGAACATTTTCAATTGTATTTATTATACATCTTTAATATTTGAGCTCTTCTCAATTTGTGCTCTGATACTTTTCCACATCGGGACGCGACGACTCTATCGTCTATCTCTGAGGACAGGAGGTGTACTGTTCGGACCCGAAAACATGAACCAGAACGAATGAAGCACAATGACCCAAAGGCCCTGAACCCACACAAACCACCTCAACATGTCGCTGAGCTGCATCAGGAGACTCGAGCAGTGAGACGTGACATAACCAAACTTTTAATTAGAAATTAAATGTTCACCAGTTGATCTGATGTATCTACCATGAAAAGTTGTACATCAACATTTCTTCTCTGGTTTTACTTTGGTCAGATTCAGACGACCTACAGCGACACCTTGAGGCCATCTGAGCGACCATGACCCCTGACCCTGGACCCAGAGTCCCGCCCCTCCGATGGTCCGGACAAAGCACATGAGGGACTGGATGGGTCATGCGGCGAATGTGGACGACACCCACACCCCCTCCCAGCCAACAGCAGGCGTCCGGTACTTACTTGTACGTCGCGGCCAGGCGAGCGTTTGGTTTGCGCCAGCGTGTGCAGGATTTCATTAAGGAGGGGGCAGTCCTACGAGCGCCCATGTGTGTTTACAATCAGAGAGAGGAAAGAGAAAGAAGGCATTCAATGCAAAAACAACACACCAGGCTCAAAGTGGATCTGCAGGACAATGTCTGAGGTTTGAGTTGGAGCCGGGCGGCTGGAAAAACACTAATCAACTCAGTTCAACATGCAGACGTCTAAACCTCATCAGACACTCACAGCACGTGCTGGACTCATGTCTTTTTTCTAGTAGTTTCAGACCTGATACCATATACAACAGTATATACCTTCAAGAGCGGGTGCAACGTTTGCGTGAGTCTCCCTTTAGAAGCGGACGAGGGTACGGTCACACATAATGAATGTGAAGCTAATATCGCAGGTCAAAGTTCACACACGCAAAGGAGGTGTATTGTTTGTAAATATAAAGTCATGAAATTACTGTACAGTAAAAGCCTTAATAACATGTTAAGTTATTAAGTTATGATCTAGATCTCTACAATAAGTTATATATAGACTAATGGCTACTTAGCCATTGTCAAACACCAGCCTACATGCATGAATACAAACTAAGAGGGTTAGGGGCTAGGTATCGTATCACTAGACTGAACCCGAATACCACTTACACACACTTTCTCACACACATTTCATTTTCTCTGGTTACTCTCATATTTATTGTCTCTTAGTTCTTTTCTAATTCATTACATCTCATCTGAAACATTATTACCTCCAACTGAAAATGGACGACGCGACAGCCTGCAATAGTAAAACCAAATCATCTGGATCGCCCCTGGTGGCTGGCTGTAGTATAAGTCATAACACCTGCCTGCTCCATGTCGGCAGACGGGACATGGAGATGGTACAAAACCAGGCTGAGATGTGATGATTGACAGCTGAGACACCTGATTGGTGGAGTGTGTATGGGCGGGACCTGGTTACCACAGACTCTGGCTCCACATGACATCATTGGTGGCAGATGGCAGCGTTTGTATGTTTGTAAGAACCGAGATGTGACTTGAGCTTCATAGTGACAAGTCTGTGCTGGTAACTGCTGCTCTTCATCAACTCCAGATTTAAATTCAATTTCATACCAGGAAGAAAAAAATGACATTTCCTGGATTATTCTCCAATTTCTGGCTCATCCCATAAACTGTTATGAAAACAAGGGATTAGAGAGAAATGAAAGAAGCTTGTCGACAGGCGTACAAACTCGTCTTCATCCTGCTGCTCACAGACGAAGGACCGCTTTGTTTGATTTCATCATCTCAGACTGATCGTCTTTACTTCTACTGAGCTGCAGTTTTGTTCCTCTCATGTAATCACTGTTTCTACATCTGAGACCTTTACATGACGACATTCAAGTCACAGATAATCAAGGACAGAAAGGTCGACATCACGCTTCTGAAGACTCCATGTTAACTACAGCTGCAGCAGTAAATGATAAAGTTATTATTCTCAACTGTTTGAACAGAGTTGGAGTTGTGTGAACATCAAATTATGTTCAAATTACAGCGGAAACTGGTTATTTTCATCTAAATGAAAAAAATCTGACCATGGAGAAGGGAAGTCTATGAGTTTGGTGATTGGGAGCAGAGAGTTTGAATTTAAGGGACTGGAGTGAAGGTGTGAACTCTACTGAGTGAAGTTCACTCTGTTCATTTAGTGCATTTGAACAAGTGGGGAGTACTGTAGAGTACTGTAGAGTACTGTAGTACTGTAGTACTGTAGAGTACTGTAGAGTACTGCACCTGAAGGTGCTGATGCTGCTAGTAGTAATACCGTCATGATGTTACCATGGCAACCAAAAGAAGCTTCAGTCATTTCCTCCATTCAAATAGAAAGACTACTACCCCCCCAACTGACAACACGCCCGCGTCAGATGCAGTCTATAAGCCAATCAGAGTCAAGTATAGGTAGACTCCGCCCACGTAGGTGATGACAACAGGACGTACGTTTGTCAGACTAAATTCTTTCGTCCCTAAATTACAAAGTGAAACCAGAACTGACAGATCAGAGGAAACATGGAACAAACAGGAAGCTTCAGACTCAGATCAGAAAACGACCTCCGCTCCAATGGCAGCAGAACGTCGCCGGTTTGTCACCGTCAGTGAATAAATCCTCACTTTAACGACGACAGGTTAACCTTCTGCTCCTGATGCCTGTATGTTACTATGGTTACCACATTACACTCTCAACAGTCCAATATATTTCACTCGGAAGCCGACAGACGACGCTCAGTCCAATTAACAGCTTTTCACCAGAGCTGCTTCGAAGTCAGACTGAACCAAACTAAACTCACCATGTGCCAGAAACCGTTTATTTCCTCTGGACCTGTCGCAGTCGTCTTTATTTTGTGTAATCAAGTAGACAGACTTCACTTCCTGTTTTGATAAAAGCTCCAGAATAAAACGTGTTGTGGCTCTGGTCCGCTTCTCACAGACGACTGAAGCAGTTTATATCAAACAAACAAAAAACACCTTCAGTCATCATCCTGTGACGTTTTGAAGAGTGTGATCTATTTTTAATATTCTCTATTTTTACTGAGGGTGTTTCTGTTTCTAAGAAACAACATGAAGGACCCGTTTAGACACAACTAGAAAACCACTCAACACTCAGGTTGTGTCCACAGTTTGAGTTCAGTGACAATCCATCAAACCACAACACTGAACAGAGCCGTGGGAAATGAAGGTGCAGCCACTCTGACTGAAGTTGGGCAGGTTTGTGTTGTTGTGGGCTCTTACCTCGATGCTGGTACTAAGGCTGGGCAGAGTGTCCGAGGTCACTGTTGTGCTTTGAAGGCTGGAGAAGTCCCACAGGTTAACGGGCGCCATGGGGTCCGCCCCCTTGGAAGACTCTGCCCATCGCTGACTGTCCAATAAGGTCACTTCGTAAAACTCCTGGATATCTGACAGAGTGGACAGAATCAGACATTTAACTTCACGCAGCACATTTTCATGATTAAAGTTGATGAATCTTGCTTTTTCCTGAGCAAACAGAACTTACTGGGTTTCATCAGCTAACTATATTGTGTGTATTAATTTCAGGTTAATCTTGAATGCAGGAAATAAGGGGATGAATATTTCCTCCACCACTTACTAATATTAGTATTAAACTTAAGACTGTGTCCCTCCACAGATTCACTCCAATGCTCCATCAATAGGTCAGTTGGTCGATAATAAGTCTTTCACAGAAGCATCAGTATCAGTGATGTTTGATGATATGAAGACTTGTATTTTTCAAAATAGACTATGCAGAAATATTTGTTTATTTAATATTTGCATTTATAGTTATTTATAATAAGGTTTATGGTCAAACTGTAAATTATAAAATCTTGACTAAGTTTCCTTCTTTTTTTAAATCTCCATAAGTTGATTTGAACTATGAACATTTTTCTCTGCTGCTCTCTGGTACCACTGCACGTTATCAACACGTTGACCGTACAATGGGATGAGCTTTAGCTTTCCAGTACAAAAAGAACTAATGTTCCAGCTATTATAATTAATATTTTAGAACGATTTAAACAGGATCATACAAACAACAATCTCCTGTTTGTTTTCAGAGAGTTATGGTTTTAAGAAGGAAACTGTAAAAACTAAGAACTGGTGTAAAAATTACTAAAAACAACAGACGGAGGAAACTGTTGAAAAGAGAGAAGTCAATCAGCTTCAGTGCAAACATGGTTCTTTCACTCTTTTTTCTTAAAAATATATTTAACATACATGTTAAATATGTATGTATGTAATGTGTAATATATACATACATAATAATGAATAAGAGCTATTAATTCACTGTCATTTAGATTGTCCTGACTTGAGGTCTCAAGACAATGAACTTTGATTGACTGATGAAGCGAATTGATTGATATTCAGTCTTTCCCTGCAGACAACAGTCCGTCTGTTTACATGAGGCCGACGTTATAAAAAGCCTTCAGGCCAGAAGCCACGTCCAACTTGACGTGTTATTTTAGGACGCACAATTCTGAAGAGGCCTTACAGAAATAACCGAGGCTTTCTTTGGATCGGTGACCGCCGGCCACACGGCACAGATGTTTCCCCATAAACCATCAGATCAGCACTTCAACGGCTCCTTGTGATGACCTCACTGCAGCGAGCGACCTCAACATCTGACCCACTGAGTCCGTCAGGGTGAAACTGCTGTTTCCACACCAACTGAAACAAGACCTTAAACTTATATACACTCACTGATCATCTTTATATACAGTCACTGATGGTCTTTATATACAGTCACTGATCCTCTTTATATACAGTCACTGATCGTCTTTATATACAGTCACTGATCCTCTTTATATACAGTCACTGATCGTCTTTATATACAGTCACTGATCCTCTTTATATACAGTCACTGATCGTCTTTATATACAGTCACTGATCCTCTTTATATACAGTCACTGATCATCTTTATATACAGTCACTGATCCTCTTTATATACAGTCACTGATCCTCTTTATATACAGTCACTGATCGTCTTTATATACAGTCACTGATCGTCTTTATATACAGTCACTGATCGTCTTTATATACAGTCACTGATCCTCTTTATATACAGTCACTGATCATCTTTATATACAGTCACTGATCCTCTTTATATACAGTCACTGATCGTCTTTATATACAGTCACTGATCATCTTTATATACAGTCACTGATCCTCTTTATATACAGTCACTGATCGTCTTTATATACAGTCACTGATCGTCTTTATATACAGTCACTGATCGTCTTTATATACAGTCACTGATCATCTTTATATACAGTCACTGATCATCTTTATATACAGTCACTGATCCATCTTTATATACAGTCACTGATCATCTTTATATACAGTCACTGATCATCTTTATATACAGTCACTGATGGTCTTTATATACAGTCACTGATCATCTTTATATACAGTCACTGATCATCTTTATATACAGTCACTGATGGTCTTTATATACAGTCACTGATCCTCTTTATATACAGTCACTGATCCTCTTTATATACAGTCACTGATGGTCTTTATATACAGTCACTGATCCTCTTTATATACAGTCACTGATCGTCTTTATATACAGTCACTGATCCTCTTTATATACAGTCACTGATGGTCTTTATATACAGTCACTGATCCTCTTTATATACAGTCACTGATCGTCTTTATATACAGTCACTGATCATCTTTATATACAGTCACTGATCATCTTTATATACAGTCACTGATCCTCTTTATATACAGTCACTGATCATCTTTATATACAGTCACTGATGGTCTTTATATACAGTCACTGATCCTCTTTATATACAGTCACTGATCCTCTTTATATACAGTCACTGATCCTCTTTATATACAGTCACTGATCCTCTTTATATACAGTCACTGATCGTCTTTATATACAGTCACTGATCGTCTTTATATACAGTCACTGATCGTCTTTATATACAGTCACTGATCCTCTTTATATACAGTCACTGATCATCTTTATATACAGTCACTGATCATCTTTATATACAGTCACTGATCCTCTTTATATACAGTCACTGATCATCTTTATATACAGTCACTGATCATCTTTATATACAGTCACTGATCGTCTTTATATACAGTCACTGATCGTCTTTATATACAGTCACTGATCCTCTTTATATACAGTCACTGATCATCTTTATATACAGTCACTGATCCTCTTTATATACAGTCACTGATCCTCTTTATATACAGTCACTGATCCTCTTTATATACAGTCACTGATCCCTTTCAGGTGTGAAGGAGAACACAGTCCAATTCTACTGGTGTTGTGAACAACTTCCTTCTGCGCAGCTCTTTCACAATAAAAGCCTTCACATGCCTCAGCCGTGGCACAGCATTGCCACGTGGAGCTGCTGCAGTATCTCCACTAACCCCAACAAGAATTATCGCCCTTTGGTTGTTTGTCTCCACCAACCAGTGCAGTGTCAGTCTACATAAAGTTTTTAACAGACTCATATGACATCACAGTGACCTTTGACCTCTGACCACCAAAATCAAATCAGTTATCTGTGACGGACTGACAACCTGAAAACATAATGCAGCCACTAGGTGTCGCTGCCTTGGAGACATGAAAACCCTCCTTCATATCGTGTGTGGTCCTACTTTAACAAGACAAACCCTGAAAACAAAGATTTGACTTTTCACTGAAATCATCAGGTGTTATGTAATTTCTTCTGTTGGCTGAAAATAGCTCCACATATCAACATCGTACAGAAGCTGATGTCAGACCTAAAAATACCAACTTCCTTCTTTGTTTCCAAACTCGTTGCAGGGTTTGTTTCTCTCTCTTCACAGTGGTTGTATTAACTCAGTGGTTTTGGCCTCAGCAGTGTGGGGATATCAAAGCCTGCTGGTCGCTAGTGGTCGACTTACTGCACTGATGTCTACTTGTTATTCTATTCATTGTTTCAGTTATTAGTCCTTTTGTCTGTTAAAGTTGTTCAAACTGAGTATTTGTGCTTTTCTCTGAACAGATTTAAGCAGCAGAGACAGGAAAACAGTCTCCACCTAGGCGGCATCTCTCCAAACGCTGGCGGGTTGTCGTCGTGGTGCAGTGGGTTTCTCGGCCGTTAGTCTGAGCGTCCTCCAGGGACGCCCTTAAACACTGCGCTGTATTGATGTCTAATAAAAAGCCACCTCTGTGGAATAGTGGGAGACTGTGAAGAGATCATTTTACAGTGAAAGCAGCGAGCTGTGTCCCAAGTTAGAGCCGTATGTTCGACCGTTACCACAGCAGTCTGGACCAGTGAGCTTCTACACAACCTGAACACACTTTTTATTTCCTACCAACATTTCAGAAGACTCACATTTTTATATTCATCAGTAGCAATTAGGTAGTTGACTGTTTAATGTAGAAATGTTCCTCCTGTGCATATGTTGGTATTTTTACTTCCTGTGATTTCCTAAAGAATCTACAAATGCTTCATGTCTCTAAAATCTGTACAAGCACAGCTAAAAGTTCTATAAGTCAATGAATCATAATAAATTATAAAAGTATGCAAATTGTGTTAGAAATTCTTAAAATACAAAAATCATTTTCATCAAAACACAAAACATAGTGATTCTTAAGATTCTAAATATAGAAGCATGAGCTAAATGTTTCTTAACTCTTTTCTTAATTTGAACTATGAACATATTTTAATTTCTGAGATTTCTCTGCTCCTCTCTCTGGCTCCACCACACACCACAAAACATAATGACGTCATGATTGGCGTACAATAAGATGAGGTAAAAGACAGAGGTCTTGACTTCTGCTGCAAAATGTTCTAAATATTAAAGCTTTTTATTTTAGAATAATTGAAACAGGAAACTGCAAACATCCGAGGTTCTAGTGTGAAATGTTTCTGTTTTATGTCTCAGTAAACTGGAAATCTGTAAAGATATACATTTATTTTGACATAAAAAATTTGTTTATTTTCACAAAGTTCTATATAATTTTCTGTAGCTGTTTTTTTTTTTTTTTTTTACACACACACACACACACACACACACACACACACACACACACACACACACACACACACACACACACACACACACACACACACACACACACACACACAATTTATGGTTCAACTGTAAAATGTCAAATCTTAATTACTTTGTAAATTGAACATATGTTAGTTTTGAACTGAAACAATTCAAGACATCACCAGTTTGAACACCATGAACTATTTAGTCACAGGAGTCATTAGCTGCAGCCTCAGTTCTCATCTTTGAACCACAATTAGCTGAACAGGATCCAAATCTGTTCAACTGAAGGTGGTTTATCAGATTGAAAAGAGGCGGCGGACGCCATCTGTTTCTCTGAGGGGAATCAGGCCAGTCTGAATTCAAAGAATGGACAGAGAAACTGCAGCACACAGCTCTCATGCTGTAAATGGTGGAGGATTATGGACGGGGGGGGTAATCATCATGTCCACTGAGGGATTACACTGTGCTCGGCCTGCTGCAGACATCTCTTTTTGGGGGGTTTGGCAGATTGGAAACTGTGCAGCAGAAATCTATTTTTCATCAGATGTCAGGGTGAGCGTGACAAACACACAGAGGGAGACTGCATGCTGAAGTAGTTGAGAATAAAAAACACAATGCAGAGTCAATAAATGAATTCTTATTTAAGATCAGGAGTCGAAGCCGGCAGCGCTCAGGTTTGTTTCCCTCCCCGAGCTGATGGGATGAAGGAGCACAGGGCATGGAGCCGTTTCTCCAGACACTACGATTAAACCACTGCAGAAGAAGACAAGGTGCTTAAGAAGAGTTGCGGTCAAAGCTCAGAGAACAGTTAAGTTCTGTGATAATAAAGTTTGTTTACACTAAAGTTCAGTTATGAATAAGTTAAATAAAGGTTCTGTTATAATAAAGAATAAATGTATTTTGTGAGGTCACAGTGACCTTTGATCTTTAACCACCAGAATCATATCAATCCATCCTTGAGTTCAAGTTTGATGTCAAAATGTTTCTTGTTAACCAGAATGAGAACGGATGGACAAACTGAAAATGTAATGCCTCCGGCCACCAGGTGTCACTGGAGTAGAGGCATAAAAATATATTTAAAAAAAGAACAAATTATGTTACGTTAAGATTAATCGCACTTTGTACTAATATATATTATATCAAATATTTAAATCAAGTATTTATAGATTATCTGCAGGTTGTCAATGAAAATGATCATTAACTCATATGTAGCTTTTATTAACTGTTGATATATTCAGCTCATGTTCTATTCTCGCTGTCACTGACTGTTGACTGACGGACAGACGAAGACGAAGGGTGCAGGAACGAGGCCACTGAGTTCACACTGACGATTCCCACTCATCCATTAATGATGAAGATGCTAAGAGCAGGAACCTGAGGTGGATGCAGAACGAACAGAAACGAGCAGAGCCGGCGTCCTTCCATGACCCAGAGTCAGCTGATTCACAGATTTAGGCTACGACCACGTTTTCAAACTACAGGGATCTCTGTACACACGAGCGCTTCGGCTCCGTATCAGTTACAATCCCTGTCCACAATAACACATGAAAACGCATATCACATGACCGCTAACGTACACTGAGCATGCACGTGTAAACAGAATAACATCTGGTCTCCTCCACATGTACACGGCTGCATCATGAGCAGCAGCTGTTAGCAGAGACAACACTTTGATTCTCCATGTTCTGTTCTACTCTGGTCTCTGAGGACGCTGCTGGTGGTTTTCTTCTGGAAGGAGGTCATGTGACATGAGCCTGACGAATCAGTGAAGGCTACATCGTGACTACGTGTTATTTCCAAACATCTCAGTTTCTGCTCGTCCAGATTAAAACGCAGCCTCAGGGTTTTCAGACGAACACGGGACCAGCAGCGTTTACACACCTCTCTGTTTTACTGGCTGTGAAACTCCAGAGTTGTGTGGACGTCAGAAGGATCCAAAGAAGAGTTGATGCGTTTTCAAATGAAAATACAGTCGTGTGGACGTAGCCTCAGTTTGTAACTAAGCAACCACCTGCAGAGTTCTGTGATTGCATGTTTTCAGGTGTTAGTGTGGATTGAGATTACGACTGTTATGGAGCTAAACCTCTGTTTTTTATTCCAAAACGTTCTAAAACTCAAACGTCTCAGTGTGGACAGAGCCTCAGTGAGCGAGTCAGCCCTGGGAACCTCAAACAGATCTAACCACATTCCCGTTTGGGCCATTAACCCTGCAGCAGCGGCTCTGTTTGCCCAGATCCTGGAGCTGCTGCCAAAACGCCACACAAACAACTTCAGCTGGAAACCTGCAGGGTGACTTCTATTCCTTTATTAACTCTTCCAAGGACAAGAATATGTTTCATCTCCACACAGGATGTTTACGCTCATGAACTCATGTGACTCGGTGAAGACAGAAACCAACCTTCAGCTGCTTCATTGTTTTTCATTCAATTCCAGGATTCTTTTTCCAGTATGTTTTACCTGAGGTTTCTGAAAAACCACCGGTCAACCATCAGCTCTGTTTATTATTACAGGGTTTATTATCCTGCAGGTCGCTCACAGTGCAGAGTCACTGTTATTGATCGTCTCTGAACTCGTCAGCTACTTTCAAAAACATGGAGATTTGAAAGAATCTGCATTTCTTTGACACATTTCCACAGAGAAACTGAGAAATCTGCAAACAAACTTCTTTTGACTGTTTTTTGTTTTCCAGGATATTTCGGGCGTTTTTTTTAATTTTTCCAAAAACTAGAAATCTTCCAGGTTAGAACGCCGTACAGTAGCAGAGTGGCGATTTAAATCAGGAGCCATTCCACCAAAGAATAAGGATTCTGAATAACTTCGGACACTTCCAGGTTTTTTTCATCCAGATGTTGCTGCTGCTGCCGTGTGCTCTGGCTGCGTACTCAACCATCGCAATCACACAAACACATCGATAAACTTAATGACCTCTCGCCCCACTGTCAAGGCGCGCACAGAGCAACTGAGCACGAGGATGGCCACACAACACTTCAACCCTGTCGTCCTGCAGTTCATACGGAGACAACTCCAATGTATTTTATAAAAATGTAAATGCCACTGAACCGGATCATACTACATCACAAATATATCTTTTAGTTTTTCTAATCAGACTTTTATCTGATTCGACTCCACATATAAATCCATCTGATTCTGGACTCGGTGACGTAAACACAGACGAGGGCCTCGTTTGTCAAATCGGTTCCGGACTTATTTATGCACTAGTTTCTGTTCCATTAGAGTTGAGTTTGTCAGAACACCTGATCAGACTTTTCAGACAGACCCCGGCAGAGCCAAAGTTGTTCCCAGGTGGTTTGGTGATCCTGGGGAAACAGAGAAGCGGCGGTCATACCTATGAGAGCCTGGAACAGGTTGCTCTGGAAGATGTCGATGACCCTCTGGATGGAGTGTCGGAGCTGCCGATCCTCTGTGTGGTTCAGCTTGGCCCGGTACTCCTCCAGCAGCAGCAGCGCTCGCTGGGCATCTGGACGACAGGAGGAGGAAGCAGCAGAGGTGAGTCTGGGATACAACAGAGCCGAGCAGAGCCGCCGTCCATTCATTCTCATGAAAACTGATCTGAGCCTCGATGGCAGCAAAGTGCAGCTTCAGCTCAGCAGACACAACTGCTCTGTGCTGCAGTAATCCCTCAGTGATTGAACACTGACCTGAACTGAGTGTGTGCACATAACAGAGCTAACGCATCCTGTGAAGTCCAAACACCAACTAAGGAATGAAATGTAAAAGTCAGTTTAGGTTGAGAGGAGGAGGGAAGCATCAGATCTGCTGCTGAATAAACTACACAAAACGCACTAAATCAACACAAATATACAGACATAGATATGTACATTTATACATGTATATAAACACACACATTATATATACCCACACACACATATATATGTAAATACAGGCAAATAAATACATGTGTATATGTACAGATATTATACACACATTATATAGAAGTGTCCAGGCTTGATGTGTGATAGTAAATCACATGTCAACATGTAGATCAGTCCATATATATATATATATATATACACTAAGTGACTATAATAAGTCTGTGACACAAAGTGATAGTCAAAGTGTTCCGTGTTCGAGGTGAAGCAGCTTCACGGTTCAGTCCTGAGACTAAATATTTGATTCATATTAGAGTTTATTTTTAGTTTGGCTCGTCTCCGGACAAGGTGCCCCACATACAACTTGGTTAGCAACAGCGGCTAACGGGCTAGCCCTACTTTAACTCTCTTCACCTGCCTGGCACTGCTCGGCCCGGCTCGGCCCGGCCCGGTGCAGGAGAAGCCGTGTGAGGGGTGTGTGTGTGTGTGTGTGTGTGTGTGTGTGTGTGTGAACGCGTCGGGCTCAGTTTGAGGGAGTTTTCGGTTTGAAACCCGCCTCACTTGACTTGGTTAGCCGAGGCTAGCGGGCTAGTTAATATGTTAAGTGAAAGCGGCTTACCTTTCTTTCGGACGGGCATGGTACGGTCTGGCTCGGCTCGGTATGGCGCTAGGTCCGTGTTAGCCTCATTCACTCCGCCACACAGGGTCGGTTTGTTTAATCGATGAGTGCTCCGGTTGGAGCCCGCTGTCACCGCTCCAAGTCCGGGCTGAAGGGAATCCTCCACGACGACACCAAGTTCCGCTCCGACAAACAAACTCCCTGCCAGGGGACAAGCGGGAGAGCAGCGCCGAGCCTCCGGGGAACCGGCGACAAAAACACGGCTCAAAGTGACACCGAGGGCAGGACGAGCCGGAGAGGAGCCCCGTGTCTTACCGACTCTCTGAGCTGTAGTTCCCCGTCAGAGAGGCTCCTTGTCCCGGCGTGCACAGCGCAGACTGACCGCGGTGGCCACACGGGGCTGGATATAAAAAGTGTGGATGTGTCTTCACCGACTGAGACCTGCGGCTGCCAAACTCCGGAGAAACTGTTTCCGGCAGGAGGAGCACCGGGAGGAGCCCCGCTGTCGCTGCTCCGGTGGAGGCGGAGGATCCGCTCCGAAGCTCTGGTGTTTATCCCGGGTACAAAACTTCCATGCAACTGGCACACTCTGAGTCAAACCGTGCCAAACCCAGTGTGAATTATCCCGCACGGCCCCGGACTCTTCTCACTGTTGTTCCTGCGGTGCGTGCGTGTCAAACTTCTCTCACGGTGAAGCCCTCCTCTTCCTCCTCTTCCTCCTCCTCCTCCTCAGGTTCACTAATTCCAAACTTTCCTCCAAAATGGCGTCTCACAGAGCTGGAAATGTGAACCATGTGATTTCCAAAAGGCTCTACCCCTCCGACCTGCTGCCCAATCATACAGCTCACCTCCAGGCCGAGGAGGAGGAGGAGGAGGAGGGTCTGGGTGAGGAGAGGAGGAAGGTGAGAGTCTGAGGGAAGAGAGGAGGAGGGTGAGGAGAGGAGGGAGGTGAGAGTCTGAGGAAAGAGAGGAAGAGGAGGAGGAAGGTGAGAGTCTTAGGAAAGAGAGGAAGAGGAGGAGGAGGGTCTGGGTGAGGAGAGGAGGAAGGTGAGAGTCTGAGGGAAGAGAGGAGGAGGGTGAGGAGAGGAGGGAGGTGAGAGTCTGAGGAAAGAGAGGAAGAGGAGGAGGAAGGTGAGAGTCTTAGGAAAGAGAGGAAGAGGAGGAGGAGGGTCTGGGTGAGGAGAGGAGGAAGGTGAGAGTCTGAGGAAAGAGAGGAAGAGGAGGAGGAAGGTGAGAGTCTGAGGGAAGAGAGGAGGAGGGTGAGGAGAGGAGGGAGGTGAGAGTCTGAGGAAAGAGAGGAAGAGGAGGAGGAAGGTGAGAGTCTGAGGAAAGAGAGGAAGAGGAGGAGGAGGGCCTGGGTGAGGAGAGGAGGAAGGTGAGAGTCTGAGGAAAGAGAGGAAGAGGAGGAGGAGGGTCTGGGTGAGGAGAGGAGGAAGGTGAGAGTCTGAGGAAAGAGAGGAAGAGGAGGAGGAAGGTGAGAGTCTGAGGGAAGAGAGGAGGAGGGTGAGGAGAGGAGGGAGGTGAGAGTCTGAGGAAAGAGGAAGAGGAGGAGGAAGGTGAGAGTCTGAGGAAAGAGAGGAAGAGGAGGAGGAAGGTGAGAGTCTGAGGGAAGCGAGGAGAAGGGTGAGGAGAGGAGGGAGGTGAGAGTCTGAGGAAAGAGAGGAAGAGGAGGAGGAAGGTGAGAGTCTGAGGAAAGAGAGGAAGAGGAGGAGGGTGAGGAGAGGAGGAAGGTGAGAGTCTGAGGGAAGAGAGGAAGAGGAGGAGGGTGAGGAGAGCAGGAAGGTGAGAGTCTGAGGGAAGAGGAGGAGGAAGGTGAGAGTCTGAGGGAAGAGAGGAAGAGGAGGAGGAAGGTGAGAGTCTGAGGAAAAAGAGGAGGAGGAGGGTCTGGGTGAGGAGAGGAGGAAGGTGAGAGTCTGAGGGAAGAGAGGAAGAGGAGGAGGAAGGTGAGAGTCTGAGGAAGAGGAGGAGGGTGAGGAGAGGAGGAAGGTGAGAGTCTGAGGAAGAGGAGGAGAAGGGTGAGAGTCTGAGGAAAGAGAGGAAGAGGAGGGTCTAGGTTAGGAGAGGAGGAAGGTGGGTTTGGGTTAGAAAGGGAGGAGGAGGAAGAGGAGGGTCTGGGTGAGGAGAGGAGGAAGGTGAGAGTCTGAGGAAAGAGAGGAAGAGGAGGAGGAGGAGGGTCTGTGTTAGGAGAGGAGGAAGG
>CM048053.1:577500-697500 GCA_026259375.1 Verasper variegatus
AAATGAAGTCATCACCACAAGATGGCAGCATTTGTATCTGAGATATTTTGGCTTCATTTCTGAAGGAAGTGGTCGTCTATATATAATATATGAAGATTCTACCCTGCATCTGATTGGGTTACGTTCACTGATGATTGGTCAATGGGTCAGGAAAGACCAATACTGCAGGATGAGTAGTGTCAGGCCAGTGTAGACACACACACACACACGTTTGTACTTCTATCTTAGAGAGGACACTCCCTAGCCCCTTACCCTAACCTTAACCATCACAACTAAATGCCTAACACTAACCCAAACCTAACCTGATTCTAACCCTAAAACCAAGTCTTAACCCCCAAACAGTCCGTGGGTCAGAAAGTGAAGAACGGACAAAGGTTCCTGACATAAATAACTGTACAAGAACACAAACACACACACACACTCACAAATTAAACCAGTTGTATAATGGCCCAGTGGAGAAAGTGCACTGTGTCATCTGAACCACAATGGTACAACAGTGTCTGGATGTGTTTCACATTGTGTGTGTGTGTGTGTGTGTGTGGACCTTGTTGGGATGGAGTGTGTGTCGCTGTCTGTCAGCTGAGCAGTGAGTGTGTTTAACAGCTTTAACAACGGAGCTTCTGTCACTGATGACGACACCAAGCAGTCGTCCAGAATCACACCGTTGTTCTCTCTCTGTGGGCAGGCCTGCAGACCAGCAGCGAGCAGCGTCCGTTTATCCCACTGTCACCTGAACGCCACTTCTCCACATCACAGCAGATGAGACAGTGGGGGTCAAATGAGCTGCAGTGAGGAGGAGGATTAACATCTGTGTGTGTGTGGACTACAACTGAGGTTCAACCAGGACGAATCAGGGAATCACCCTGTGGCCCCAGACCTCCAGGGGCCACAAACACCCCGTGTTTATCATTTTCTTTAACAATTGATTCAAATCAACTTTGTAGGAACACACATTATTCCCAACTTCACTTATTCTAATCTTTCAATCAATAAAAAGTGGATGCCAAATGATTTTCACTAATTTCTGCAGCATCACTAACATTAGAGTTTTGTGTAACTTGTTGTGCGTCCTGTGTTGTTGAGATCATTCACCTGATTGGATGGTAACATGGCTGCATGCTCCTCCGTTTGCTGCTTTTCTATAAATTTCATTGTATTATATTACAAAGACAATAAAGGCTTTCTATTCTATTGTAATTAGACTTTCCACCTTTATTATCCACACGACATAAAACTATGACATGTTGATTATCAGTCAAAATTGTTCAAATATTACAGGATGTTGTGACCAGAACCATGAACCCTTTTTCACAGTTTCCCTCTCACTTGAGGCTCTAATTCTGGGAAGCTTGTCATCGTCTCAGATCTTTTGTTTCTTCATTATTTTAATTCACTTATCAATAAGGGAGCAGTGACAGTGATGTACAGCAGCGCCCTCTGCTGGACCTTAAGCTGAACTACTTTAAAATGAACTGTATGAAGTGGAGCAGATTGTTTAAAGGAAGAGTTGAAATCATCAAATCAAAGTTTATTCATACAGCACGTTTAAAGATATGTATAAAGTTAGTAGAATATTTAAACATTCCCCACGTTCATGTGTGTTGGAAACTACTGTGAATTCATCTCCAGGGGAAATGACACCGAATAATTTGACCTCCATCACAAATAAAGTTTATCTTGTGTCAATGAAAAATTTGCAATAATGTATTTAGTCCTCCTCAGACTCCGGTTGTGTGAAGTCACCATATACATATATATATATATATATATATATATTGTGGCAGGACAAGGAAAGACAGAGACGCAGGTACTGCTTACTGTTGTTTATTCTGCAGTTAGTAAGAACTGGCACATGTTCCCCATACGGGAAGTATATATAGCCACAGGTTTTACCTTACCCATAAACCCACTGGGTGAGAGGACACACCCATGAGTGCACGCCACACAGCCCCCCCCCGAACACCCAGAGGGAAAAAAATAAAATAGAAAACAGAATGAAACTTTTAGAACCCGCCTCTAACACTCTAAACGGGCCGTCATACGGGGGCTTGAGGGGAAACCGGTGAGCATCGTGACGCACGAAAACAAACCGAGCGGTCGCGAGATCCGTTGGCACGAAAGACCGAGGAGAAAAATAATGCACGGGCACCGGTGCACAAGCGGCCCGTGACGCAGGACGCGGAAAGGGGGCCGAGCTCTGAGGCAGAAACTCCCCTGGGACGCGGAGCGGCTGACCGAGTACCAACTCTGCAGGCGAGGCATCCAGGTCAGCCTTAGGAGCCGAGCGGAACCCGAGCATCACCCAAGGCAACCGATCCAACCAGTTTGCATCTGAGAGCGCAGCCCGCAATGACGCCTTAAGTGACCGGTGAAAACGTTCACACAAACCGTTAGCCTGGGGGTGGTAGGCAGTGGTACGGTGAACCTGTGTGCCCAAAGACTTTGCTAGCGCTGACCAGAGCTCCGAAATGAACTGCGGGCCTCTGTCAGAGGTGATATCAGACGGTGCACCAAAACGTGAGACCCAAGCTGAAATAAAAGCGCGTGCCACGTCCGCAGATGTCGTGGAAGACAGAGGAACCGCCTCTGGCCACCGAGTGGTCCGATCTACCATGGTAAGGAGATGTGTAAAACCCTGGGAAGGGGGAAGAGGCCCCACAAGGTCGATATGCACATGATCAAAACGCCTGGCCGGAATCAAAAATGGCTCGAGGGGCGCCCTAGTGTGCTGGTGAACTTTCGCGCGCTGACACGCCACACACGTGGCCGCCCACTCTTTGACCTCTTTACGAAGGCCAGGCCACACAAACTTCGAAGACACCAACTTCACCGACGCCCGGACACCCGGATGAGAAAGAGAGTGCACCATATCAAAGACCCGACGGCGCCAAGCAACCGGCACCACCAGGCGGGGGCGGCCCGTGGAGACGTCGCAAAGGAGGGCAGGCCCACCATTTTGTACAACTGCCTCCTCCAGCTCCAGACCGGTACTCGCAGCTCTCAGTGCAACGATACCCGGGTCCCCAGGTTGATCGGCAGCCAGTGCGGCAAAATCAACCCCAAGATGCACAGGGCACACCAGCACCCGCGACAGGCAGTCTGCAACCGGGTTCGCTTTACCCGCCACATGTTGGATGTCCGTTGTGAATTCGGAGATTGCCGCTAGATGGCGCTGCTGACGAGCAGACCATGGCTCTGTCACCTTCGCCATAGCAAACGTCAATGGTTTGTGGTCAACATAGGCCATGAAAGGGCGGCCTTCCAGCAGGAAACGGAAATGACGCGTAGCCAGGTACAACGCTAACAGTTCCCGGTCAAACACACTGTATTTTCGCTCACTGTCTCGCAAACCGCGGCTAAAAAATGCAAGGGGCTGCCACGCACCCGCAACACGCTGTTCAACAACTGCACCAACAGCCACATCCGAAGCATCGGTCGTGAGGGCGATGGGCGCCCGAGACGCGGGCTGCGCCAGAAGCGCCGCGTTAGCCAGGGCAGCCTTAGCCCCCTCAAAAGCCTGGATCCTCACAGGGGTCCAGTCAACCGGGTCCTTGGCACTCTTAAGCTTCAAAGCACCATACAATGGTTGCAGGAGTTGGGCCGCACGAGGCAAGAAACGATTGTAAAAATTTACCATGCCCAAAAACTCCTGTAGCGACCTGGCCGAGACCGGACGGGGAAAATCCGCAACTGCATGCACCTTCGAGGGCAAAGGAACCGCACCCTGCGACGAAATGCGATGGCCCAAAAAGTCTATGACAGACAGCCCAAACTGGCACTTGGCTGTGTTGACAATGAGACCATGCCCATCAAGGCGCTGGAAAACCTGCCTAAGGTGCGACAAATGCTCATCAGCCGACGGGCTGGCCACCAAGATGTCGTCCAAATAGACGAAAACAAACGCGAGGTCACGTAGCACCGAGTCCATCAATCGCTGAAACGTCTGCGCTGCGCCTTTGAGGCCGAACGGCATTCGCAGGAACTCGAAAAGCCCAAACGGTGTAATGACAGCAGTCTTGGGCACGTCCTCTGCCCGCACAGGCACCTGATGATAACCTCGCACCAAATCGATTTTAGAAAAAATTGTCATGCCCGCCAGACGAATCGAAAAATCCTGAACATGCGGAATGGGGTAACGGTCATGGGCCGTAATGTTATTTAAACGGCGGAAGTCGCCGCACGGCCGCCAAGAACCGTCCGCCTTGGGCACCATGTGGAGCGGTGAAGCCCACGGGCTGTTGGACCGCCTAACGATCCCCAAACGCTCCATGGTAGCAAACTCCTCCTTCGCGGTGGCTAACTTCACGGTGTCGAGGCGACGCGAACGTGCGAAAACGGGCGCACCCGCAGTGGGAATGAAATGTTCCACGCCGTGTTTAGTAACCGCGGCAGAAAATGCGGGCGTTGTCAGCGAAGGAAATTCCGCCAGTAAGCGCTGGAAGACATCCTCTGACGCAGCGAAATTAGCGTGTGTTAACGGCCCGGGTCCCCCTGACTGACACGGAAAAGACGCAAAAGACACAGCATCAATGAGCCTGCGATTAGCTACATCCACTAACAACCCATTAGTGCACAGAAAATCTGCCCCGATAATAGGAACCGTAATGGAGGCTACAACAAAATCACACAGAAATTTGCGTCCATTGAAACACACAGTCACAGACTTGGTACCAAACGTCTCTATAGCCGAACCGTTAGCCGCTGTCAGACGCGGACCACTGCCACGGGCCGAGAGGTCCGTAGCTGCAGGAGGGAGAAGGCTCTTCTGCGAGCCGGAGTCCACCAGGAACTGATTACCTGATATGGAGTCATGAACGAACAGCAGCTCCTCTTGATCACCAGCGCCCACGGCTGCTACCGAGCGCCGGCTCTTCCGTTTCCCGGCGCCTCGAACGCACACGGAGGAACGCAGCGGCGCGCCTTGCTGCCGAAGCGCTGATGGAAGAAACACAGCTGGCCGCGCTGTCTGCGGGTGGAAACTGCAGCCGTCAATGCCGGAACCTCGTTCTCCAACGTCGACTGCGAGGACTCCACGGCCACACTCTGCACGGAGACATTCCTCGAAGTCAGCAGGATCCGGTCTGCCTGCTCAGCCAATCCACGGAAGTCGCCGGCCGCCAAACAAGAAGAGTTGGCGAGGGCTGCGCGCACCTGCAGCGGGAGCTGGCGCAGAAAGATGTGCGGGAACAGGAAACCCTCATCCTCGGAGCCCAGCAACGACAGCATCTCGTCCATCAGGTCCACTGCCGAACCATCGCCCAAACCGGGAAGCGACAGTAGCTTGTCCGCTCTCTCCGCGGCTGACAAGCTGTAGCGTCGTAGGAGAAGCTGCTTGATGGCGGCGTACTTTCCTCGCAGCGGCGGGGCTCGCAGGAGCTGCATCACGCGCCGGGTGGTTTGCTGGTCCAAAGCCGCGACCACCAAAAAATACCTGGAGTCGTCTGCCGTTACTCCTCGCAGATGGAAGAGAGCCTCGACGTGCTGAAACCACGGCGCGGGGTCGTTCTGCCAAAACTCCGGCAGTTTAACGTGCTCCGCGGAAGCTGCGGCGCCATGGTTGTTGTGGAGACACGGTCCACGGGCTCCGGGGAAGAAAACACGTCTTCCCCCGATGAGGAAGGGACACTATCTTCCTCTACCTCGAACATGTCCAAAAAACGGGGTCACCAATGTGGCAGGACAAGGAAAGACAGAGACGCAGGTACTGCTTACTGTTGTTTATTCTGCAGTTAGTAAGAACTGGCACATGTTCCCCATACGGGAAGTATATATAGCCACAGGTTTTACCTTACCCATAAACCCACTGGGTGAGAGGACACACCCATGAGTGCACGCCACAATATATATATATATATATATATATATATATATATATATATATATATATATATATATATATATATACACTGTGTCCAGGTGCATTGATACTTTAAAATTCAAACATCTTCACTAGGATAATTTTAATGTTAGCGAGGAAGTGGTTGACAATTTGAAACTCTACATCGGATTTTGGACAGACCGCATGCACTGTGTGCCATCGGAAGTTAACATATTACATTACATTTCATTTAGCTGACACTTTTAGCCAAAGTGACTCACAATAAGTTTCTAAATGAAAATCTTAATCGGCACATTTGGCTAACATGTGGATAGCTGCATCACACAGAGCGTGTGCACATTGGTTCATACATGTGGTTCAGCACCTGGAGGACCGTCCTCCTCGTAAAAGGCTAAATTGCTTCTCTGTGGTTGCATGTGTAAAGCACTTGTAGTGAACACTAGGGGGCAAACTCTGTATATTACACAGAATGTGTACACAAATGCAAACTTTGTGGGAACGAATACACGTTAGTAATATCAGTAATAGTGATACTTCTCTTTCAGGTCTCTCATGTTCTGGACCTGTTGCCTCCATCTCGGCTTGGCTGCAGATTTCTCTGCTTCAATGAGCATGTCGATGTACTCCGGAATGGAGAAAGTCTTCAGTGCGATCACTATAAGTCTGTTGAGACACATGGTCGGCATATCCATTGAATTCTGTATCTTATTCATCTCAACATCAAGTTGAGCTCTCAGCTGGTCAATCACTGTCGTGACATCCATCATGTCTGCGTTGCCTTCCAGGTACATTTCTTTCACCTGGGCCACTGTCTCTGTCACTTGACGAATCATTAACTCCCATCTGTACGTCTGATTAAGATGCACACTCCAGTGACATTTGCCTGGGCACTGAGTACAGTACCCATCTGGTCCCATTGCAATGCAGTGTATTTTATCTGCATCATCTGCATACGGACAATCATCGTGACAGGTAAAATGACACTGTGGACAGTTGGTGAGGTGAATTCGGGCACCAGAGATGTCATACTCAACAGGTTTCATGACTTTGACTACGAACTCCAAACTCTCATCTGTGCTGATCTCTGCCTTGTGCTGCATAAGTTGTGTAATTGTCTGCTCGATCTCGAAATGCTTGGCTATCATCAGTTTATCATGCTTGTGGGAATTCTCAACTGAGATCTCGAACTGCTGTCTTTCTCTGAGGACGTCCTTTGTCATCGTCAAGCTTTTGGTCGTCATTACATTCAAAGCAGAGAAAAACCTCCTCATGCTTTTTATCCCCATGTTCCAAAACATCTCATCGAAGCCTCCCTCGTCATCTTCCCCACTCGCGCTCTCTGCTGCTCTCCTGTTTTGGGCAAACAACGCTGAGTTATTGAACTTGAAGTGAGCCGGCAGTCCTTCTTTTGTTTTTGGACACGGGACACCCGCAGCGTTGATCACCTCCAGAACTGGTGGACGTTGGCCGTCTGCAAATGTCACCAGAATCCGGATGTTTTCTGCCACGTCTTTGCCGAAGATGGAGAGTGCGGAGTCAAACACGTATTTCAGTGTTGGTGTGAGTGGTGCTAAAGCAGCCTGAGCTACGAAACACACAGCATCGATTTCACTGACACCCTCCTCAGCAGAGAAGAGATTACGAAGCTGCTCTACGATCAACCTGTTTCTTACTATGACTCTTGTATCTCCTGGAATATCAACAATGGTCAGTGAGTAGTTGATTTTAAACCCCTCCTGATGGTTCAGTTTGTACACAGTGACTTGAGGGGTCTGACTTCCAGCTTCTGATCTTGACTGATCCTTGACTATTAATTTAAATCTGAAATTGTCGTCCCACTCTACACCTACAATGTAGTTGATCATTCCATTTATCAAAGTGGACTTTCCGGATCCAGACGCTCCAAAAAGAATCATGGTGCGATTTCTCTTCATGCTTGTTTTGCCAAAGTTAATCATCCGGCAGCCTCCTATGTTCATGTCGTCTTGTGTCGGAGGCAGTTTGTAAACTGACAGGGGCTCAGAATTTATTCTTACGCTCGTACGAGTGAGGAATTCTGTGAGAGGTTTAACATTCTTTGTGCAGACATTCACAGAGATGCTTTCCTTGCTTCTGCCAGCTACACCACAGTCACATCTGACCCTGACAACATACTCTGTCTCTGACGGAAGCTCTGAAATGATCACCTTTTCAGCTCCTGACATTGTTTGGTTCCACTGGAGATCTTCTCCTTTCACCACATTGTCTGCTTGGGCGTACTCCACGATGTAGCTCAGAACGTGGACATCTTGTCCAAGCTCAGCAGGTCTCTGCCAGCTAACGGTTATCTCACTTGAGTTTGGTTCAACTCGAGGTTTTCCAGGAGGGCTGCAGGGCAGAGTTCTAATGGTTCCACTGACCTCGTTGACTGGTCCAACACCTACTGAGGTGACAGCTCTGCATCTGAACACGTACTCTGTGTTAGGACTCAGGTCGCTCGCTGTGACGTCTCCATCCTTTGACGCCGTCTTTTGTTGCCATCCATCCTCTCCATGGACACAGTACTCAACAGAGTAGGAGGTGATGTTCTCGGCTCCAAATCTGGGTGGAGAGATCTTCAGTGTCACACTGTTGTGGTTTATGTCACTTGCTTCCACAGTTTCAGGCTTTGAAGGTGGTTCAAAGTTCTCATTTACGGAGAAGCCGTCTTTATAAAGGTAGATGCTTGAACCTTTTTGTGTCTCATTTGTCAAACTCGCTATGAGGAACTTTATGTTCATGTTCTCCTTGTTGGCCTCTGCAAAATCACTGAAGAGCTGCTGATGCTTCCTCATTTTATGTGCAATGTCTTGCGAGGTGTACCACTGCTGCTGACCTTGAGGCTCGTCTGGTTTGGTTGGTGCTGATAGTAAATAGTTTGATGAAGCTGAGAGGTACGACTCAGCATCTCCCATTGAGGTGAAAACAAAACACACGACATGCTTTGTATTGAGAGTTTCGTTGTACAGATGATTTTGAGATGGAATAATCTTTGTGTTTTTCATTGTGTTGGTGAAAGATCTTAAGGTGCAGATTTCTCTCTCTTTACAGTCCATCCACTCAGTCAGGTTTTTGCTGTTGAATGGAGATGAATGTCTCTTCATCAGTATCTCTGCAAGCACAGCCTCCTCTTCGCCTCCTCCTCGTATAGATGGAAGTTTCACTGATAAAGTTTGTTGGAATTCTAGTTTGAACTTTGAGCACATTTCTTTAAAACTTTTAAGTTTTTTGCCAATCTGAGGAAACTGCTGTGCTGTTGTTGTTCTCATTGCATCGTTGCACCTCATTTCCAGCTCACTGAAGTCCTCCAGGACTTTCTGTGCTTCCTGAACTAATCCTATACTTATCTGACGAACAAGTTGAGCAGCAGAAGAATCTAAGATTGTCAATGGCAACAGCCAAACCTTCATTGGTACAGCATTTTCTCCATTAGATCCCAGTAGTTTTGGTAGGCTTTGATAGACCTGTACGGCATCCTGAAAGGATGTTGGAGCTTTCTGAAGGGAAAAGTCTCCGTGGAACTTGCAGGAGAATTTCTCCATATTTGCTCTGTCCTGGGCATTCAGTTTCAGGGAACCTTCCCCCTCTATAGAGATGCGTGGGATCATCTTGATCATCACTTTCAAGTTGCCTTGAATGTCCTGATGATCTTCTCTTTCTGACATCTCACGATCAAACACAAAGAAGGCTTGTGCCCCATAAAGAATCGCTGTGACTACATGTGTTGCTATTCCTTTCTCAAAAACATACGGATGTTTCACGTTGCCTCTTCCGAGATGGTTCATGGACAGTTCCTGGACATTTGTGGTAGCCTTGTACTTCAGTGTTACTCTGGCCTGATTTCTGGATGTCTTATGATCATTCAGGTATTTGGCCGATCCCTCCACCTCAACCAGTCCACCCAAGAAACTTGCTTTCAGAGAAGCTTCAACATTTAGTGCTGACGATTTATCCTCAATTGATTCAGATGCAACTATCTCAAAATCATTATAGTTCTGGGGTCTTTCTCCAATATGTTTTTTCAGGTCATCGTAGTCCCACAATGTCATTCCTACAAAAAGAAGCAAAAATCAAGTTGAGCTTCCAGAATCATCCAGAATGTGTTTTACTCATCTCAAGTTAAAGGGAAAGGCTCCGCATCTATGGTTTATTAAGGCCATAAGGTGAAAACAAATTAGGAACCCAGGGGAAGGAGGACATTTTCTGACATCAATCATTCATGAGAAACTCTGAGATAGAAAGTCTGAGATTTAAGTCACAAATCTTCTAGAAAACACCTGAATTTTGGTCTGGACTTTCTCTGGAGTTTGTCTTTCGCACATTAACAACTCAGCAGGAGATTCTCAGCTCACACTCGTTCACAACAAGAACAAATCCTCCGGAGGATTCAGGTAAGAGGTGAGGCTGCCGGCAGAGACAGACGTGTGCTTGTATCTTTATCTATAAATCTGTGTATTTCATTGGTACCTGGTTCATATAGCAAAAGACATAATAAATATTAACCTGTTCAACCGTTAAATATAGTTTCTGAGTGTTTTGCTGCAGCACGAACCCGCGAGCTGAATTGTTTTCATGATTCGTTCCATGGATCATTAATAAAAATGGAGGACAAACTTTAATTTCTTGTGTATTCGTCGTGTATCGTATCTTTATATGCGAGTCCTCACCGGGCACTAGTAAATCTCTGCGACAGTCGTACAGCATCCCCAGGCAGAAAGGCCGACCGAGCGCCGCCACCTCCATCGACCCGCCAAAGTCCATCGCTCCTCTGCTACAGACGGACAACTGCAGCCACAAATGGAGGTCCTTCATCAGAGCACATTCTTATTCAGATGATAAACCATTATATGTTCTAATCAATCACACTGAGTTTGGCTTCACTCATGACTCTTTGATGAGGGAAAGTCTCACGTCATTATATTTAACAGGTGACACTAATGGAAAATGTCCCAGAACTATGGGAAGAATTAAATCAAATCTACATTTTGTAAATCAAATGTTTTACTTATTCTTCTTTTAATGTATTTTAAATATATTTAAATAAACAAATTGCAGCATCTCTATCTGCTGATGACTAAAGAAAATGACCTGTGTTTAAAATTTTCTGACCTTTTGATGACAAGGAATCATTTTCTGAACAATACAAACTTTACATTGTTTTTGTTGTTAACACACACACACACACACACACACACACACACACACACACACACATACCCACACACACACACACACACACACACACACACACACACACACACACACACACACACACACACACACATACCCACATACCCACACACACACACACACACACACACACACATACCCACACACACACACACACACACACACACACACACACACACACACACACACACACATACCCACACACACACACACACACACACACACACACACACACACATACCCACACACACATACCCACACACACACACACACACACACACACACACAGACACACACACACACACACACACATACCCACACACACACACACACACACACACACACACACACACACACATACCCACACACACACATACACACACACACACATACCCACACACACACATACACACACACACACACACACACACACACATACCCACACACACACACACACACACACACACACACACACACATACCCACACACACACACACACACACACACACACACACATACCCACACACACACACACACACACACACACATACCCACACACACACACACACACACACACACACACACACACACACACACTGGGTGTGGTCTTCAGTCTGACAGGATGATGAAAGTTATTTTGGTTGTTGGCGTCTGAGTCTGCCTGAAGCTGATAGACACACACACACACACATGCACCTGTACAGTAACTCACATGTACAGTAAAGTTTCCTGACTGCTCCCTCGTGTTCAGAACAATGTTTCTGGCTCATGTTGTGTAGACTCGTGAGTCTGTGAACTCTGAATTAAACTCAGTCTCTAAAGTGCCTGCTCATGTTGGTACTTCCTGTCGTCTCCAAGCAGCCGGTTGAAACCAGTTCACTGCTGAAGGTGAAGTGAGTTCACAAGTTACTCAAGTTACACTGTAACTACCAGCTGCTGCTGAGCTGTTGCTTGATGTTGACGGTGATGATCAACACTGTGAGCTGGAACATTTACTGCTCTGAATAAAACCACCGAATAAAGTAAAATATAGAAACATATATACGTGTGAGTGTGTGTGTGTGTGTGTGTGTGTGTGTGTGTGTGTGTGTGTGTGTGTGTGTGTGTGTGTGTGTGTGTGTGTGTGTGCAAAGTAACTCAACCGTGCACTGACCTGATCAAATGTTTGTTTTTTTGTTGCCTGTTGTTTTTAAAATATGTGCAGATTAAACACAAACAAAAATCAACACACACACACACACACAGAACAACTGATTAGAACATTTAGAAGATTGTTGAACAATAAACAATAACAATGAACAATACAACACAATATTCAGCAGCATCACGTCGCCACAGACACACAATTATAATTATTATTATGATGTTATAATTATTATAATAATTCAGAAAGAAACAGCTCAGAGCTTAGAAACTTACTGCTGGTCAGGAAGAGAGGCAGAGTGTGACTGCAGCCTGCTGCTTTACACACACACACACACACACACACACACACAAACATGATTATGTCATTTCTGGGAAATCAGCTGGTTCTCCTCAGACTCCAGTAAATGTATTAACCCCTGAGGTTGGCTCTACCTATGTATAGTAATCTTTATATAATCAGAATCAGAATCAGAATCAGAAGTACTTTATTGCCAAGTAGGTTTACACCTACCAGGAATTTTTCTTGGTGAAAAAGTGCATACAATGAACATAAAAACACGAAAACACGAAAACACAATAAGTACTCGGCATTAGAATAAAAAACAATATATCAAATAAAATATATAAAGATAAAAAAAGTGAAGTAAAATGCTAAATGTGAAACAGGAGTGCAATGTAAATGTGCAATGAACTGTAATGTGTGTTAATGTAACACAGACTTTAGGCGTGGGGGGGGGATAAGAGTCCAAGTCAGGTGGGGGTCCCGGGCCTTGTTGACAAGGGCAACTGCAGCCGGGAAGAAGCTGGTCTTGTGGCGTGAGGTTTTGGTCCTGATGGACCGCAGCCTCCTGCCGGAGGGAAGCACCTCGAAGAGTTTGTGACCCGGGTGGGAAGGATCGGCCACAATCTTACCTGCCCGCCTCAGGGTCCTAGAGGCAAACAGGTCCTGTAGAGATGGCAGATTGCAGCCAATCACCTTCTCAGCAGAACGGATGATACGCTGCAGTCTGCCTTTGTCTTTGGCAGTGGCAGCAGCGAACCAGATGGTGATGGAGGAGGTGAGGATAGACTCGATGATGCAGGTGTAGAAGTGCACCATCATTGTCTTTGGCAGGTTGAACTTCTTCAGCTGCCGCAGGAAGTACATCCTCTGTTGAGCTCTTTTGGTGAGGGAGCTGATGTTCAGCTCCCACTTGAGGTCCTGGGAGATGATGGTGCCCAGGAAGCGGAAGGACTCCGCAGTGTCGACTGGGGAGTCTCTCAGGGTGATGGGGGTGAGTGGGGCTGGGTTCCTTCTGAAGTCTACAACCATCTCCACTGTTTTCAGAGCATTGAGCTCCAGGTTGTTCTGACCACACCAGGTCACCAGATGGTCAATCTCCCACCTGTAGGCGGACTCATCCCCACCAGAGATGCCCGATGAGGGTGGTGTCATCCGCGAACTTAAGGAGTTTGACGGACTGGTGACTGGAGGTGCAGCTGTTGGTGTACAGGGAGAAGAGTAGAGGGGAAAGAACACAGCCTTGAGGGGAACCGGTGCTTATGGTCCTGGAATCAGAGACATGCTTCCCCAGCCTCACGTGTTGCCTCCTGTCAGACAGGAAGTCTGTGATCCACCTGCAGGTGGAGTCAGGCACACTCAGCTGGGACAGCTTGTCCTGTAGCAGAGCCGGAATGATGGTGTTGAAAGCAGCGCTGAAGTCCACAAACAGGATCCTGGCGTAGGTTCCTGAGGAGTCCAGGTGCTGGAGGATGAAGTGAAGGGCCATGTTTACTGCATCGTCCACAGACCTGTTGGCTCTGTAGGCAAACTGCAGGGGGTCCAGGAGAGGGTCAGTGATGGCTTTGAGGTGGAGCAGAACAAGGCGCTCAAATGCCTTCATCACCACAGAAGTCAGGGCGACAGGTCTGTAGTCATTGAGTCCAGTGATCTTAGTTTTTTTGGGGACAGGGATGATGGTGGAGGTCTTGAAGCAGGCTGGTACATGGCATGTCTCCAGTGAGGTGTTAAAGATGGCTGTGAACACCGGAGACAGCTGATCAGCACAGTGTTTCAGGATTGATGGAGAGACAGAGTCTGGCCCGGCTGCTTTGCGGGGGTTCTGTCTCCTGAAGAGTCTGTTTACGTCCCTCTCCAGGATGGAGAGAGTCGTCACTGTGGAAGTTCCTGAGGTGTAGTTGATGGGCTGGAGGGTGGAGGTGTCACGACTGTCCCATTGTCTTTCAAAGCGACAGTAAAACTCGTTCAAGTCGTTGGCCAGGCGTGGGTCGTTAATGGAGTGGGGGGCTCTAGGCTTACAATTTGTAATCTGCCTAAGCCCTTTCCAGACAGAGGCAGAGTCATTGGCTGAGAACTGGTGTTGGAGTTTCTCAGAGTACAGACGTTTAGCTTCTCTCACCTCCTTGCTAAACCTGTATTTCGACTCTATAAACCTGACTCTGTCCCCTCTCCTGAACGCCTCTTCCTTCTCCAACCTTAACTTTTTGAGTTTGGCTGTGAACCAGGGTTTGTCATTGTTGTAACACACCCTGGTGCGTGATGGAACACAGCTGTCCTCACAGAAGCTGATATAAGAAGTCACAGCCTCTGTGTACTCATCCAGACTGATTGTAGCAGTCCTGAACACCTCCCAGTCTGTACAGTCCAAGCACGCCTGAAGATCCTCCACAGCTTCACTGGTCCACTGCTTTGAAGTCCTCACAACAGGTTTGCAGAGTTTTAGTTTCTGCCTGTATGCAGGAATCAAATGGACCATGACGTGGTCCGAGAGTCCCAGTGCAGCCCGGGGGACGGCGTGATAGGCACGGCTTACTGTGGTGTAACAGTGATCCAGAATGTTCTCCTCTCTGGTCGGGCATTTAATACATTGTTTGTATTTGGGAAGTTCGCGGGTGAGATTTCCTTTGTTAGAGTCGCAGAGGACAATAACTAAGGAGTCCGGGTTAGTCCGTTCCACACAGTATCTGGTCGGCGAGCACGCGTTGCGCCTCTTGCACGTTAGCCTGCGGTGGAATGTAAACACCGACCAGAATGAATGAAACGAACTCACGGGGGGAGTAGAAGGGTTTGCATGTGATGACAAAATATTCCAGGTCAGGAGAACAGTGCTGTTGAATTACTGTCACATCGTTGCACCAGCCGAAGTTAGTATAGAAGCAGATTCCTCCACCTTTCGTCTTGCCGGAGAGTTCCGTGTGGCGGTCCGCTCTGAAAAGTTGGAAGCCAGCCAACTGCAGCGCAGAGTCCGGTATCGAACCACACAGCCACGTCTCCATGAAGCACAGAACGGGAGATGAGGAGAAGTCTCTGTTCTTTCCAACTAGTAGCTGGAGTTCGTCCAGCTTGTTGCACAGTGAACGCACGTTGGAGAGGAATATACCCGGAAGTGGTGTGCGAAGTCCCCGCCGGCGGAGACGCACCAGCGAACCGGCACGTTTACCTGTATGTCCACATGTGAGGGCATCTTTGACCAGAATATCCAAAATTTCAACAGATGAGGCAATGAAAGTCGGAAATAAATTCTCTGGAGTTATGACCCTGATGTTCATGAGCATTTCTCTGGTGAAAGAGCTCCCGGATCTTAGGCAGAACACTGAATTAACTAACAAAACAAGACAAAACATCGCGCACCAACACACCGAGGCAGCCGTCCGCGGCGCCATTTTGCCAAAGTTTTGCATTAATGATAATTATATATAATATGAGAAATATATAAAATATTTTTAGATTATATATTTTTATCAAGAAGAAGGAACAGAAGCAGTGTGAAAGTCAACAGCTGAGAGACTCACAAACTTCAGCTTCAAGCTTTTCTTGTTTTTTATTAAATATGTCAAACAAAGTTCATTTCCTCGTTAATCGTATGAGCAACCACCACATGTCCTTGTCAGCCCATAGAGCTCAGTGTGTTTCTCCTGAGCAGCAGAAGCCTGCTCTCTGTCTGCATCTCAGTGTTTAAAGTGATTCTTTCCACAGTTTTCCAGCTACCAGTTGCTGCAGCATTTTCTCATTGTGCTCTTGAACGTTGCACTTATGTGTTTTTCCCGTGTGCTTCTCTGCCTCCAACAGCACATCCATGAAGGTTCCTCTCTCTGTTACATGGAGGTGTTTTCATCCTATTGGACAGTTCAGTCTAAAGTGTGTGTTCATGAATCACATTGTGTCCTCACATCTGGTCACTGGTGAAATACACAAAGAGTTGAAGACACTACAATGTCCTGTTGGTCCTTTATCTATAACCTGACCTTGGTTCTGCTTAGACAGAGAAGGAGCATCTGTGGAACCAGACAGGCTCTGTTCTCCTGTACAGATAGAATATACACTATACATAATATATAGTGACATCTACAGTTATGTGGGAGGATGGTCAAGAATTCATCAACACCTTCCGGTGCTCGTCTCTGCTTTGGGTCTGTTGGGACCTTGTATTTGTGAACTACATGTTCGGCCTACATGTGTAGTCAAAAGCCTGAAGCCGCATGTCCTTTGTTCTGGAGAAAACCAGAGCCTCCAGAACTCTGTCTCCCAGGTGTGAAAACCGCTGTCAACCACTATTGGTCACTCTGGGCCCCGTGACCTGTGAGGTCACCGGGCCAATATAAGGCCAGGTCTCCCCCTCTTCATTCTCTTTCCATGCAACACCGAGGGTAGAAGCCTGGCTTCTGCAGCTCACATCTTCTCTTTCCATCCACCTCTTCGAGAGGAGCACACCGCTCTTTCCACGAATCCTCTCAGAGGAGAAGGGGGTCCAGCTCACTCTTTCAACTCAAATCACCTTCATGGAGGAGAGTTGCAGCTTCCAGCTCATCTCACCAAGGAAACCTCCTCACAATCCAAGTTCTACCAACCTTCAAGTAGCGACGCGATGTCCTGCCGGAGAACTTCAAACAGCAACTGAGCTGCACAACTCAACAGAACCGCGAAGGCAGGAGCCACAAACCAGCAAGACGACTTCACAGAACTTCGAACAGCACATCAACCTTTTTTCCCTTTCCACAGACGGGTAACACAACTGGGCTTATTAATCATACTAGGCTAAGCAAAGACGTTTGATGTTTATAAGTTTGATTTGTGTTGCTGTGATATTTTGGTTATAGTTATTAATTTAATTGTTAATCAGAGTTCCAAATTTGTAGTTAGTACTTTTATGAGACTTAATCAATAAATTGGCTCCTTTCCCTTCCTTTGAAGGGTGGTGCCCCGAGGGAACTTTAATCAATTAGAGTTATTATTTAATATTAATATTTTGAATATTAATATTAAATATTTTATTTTGAATACCAAATTTATTGAATGCCGAAAGGCACACCATTTGATGGTATCACGTTTAATGCATTATTGCACAACAGGTCCAAACAAAAACAAAACCTACGATTTTATACCAAACTGAATATTCCTACTGTGAAGTGATTTACAGTATAATCCAGTGAAACCAGTCACTGTAAAACTAATCTGTCACATGATCAGGACACAAGAAGCACATGTGTAATTTGTCCGCTCCCTCTCAACCCATTAGAAGGACAGAGTCAAATTAAAACAGAGGCAAACACAGACTGTGTCTGTCACTGGTCAAATAATGAACCTTATAGATGAGTTCAAATAGAAATTCACCGTTGTTGTACTTTAGAGAAATGATGGTGCTGCTGTCGTGTACTGATGACACTGAGCTTCAAGGCTACAAGAGCATTGAGTCATATATATGCTGTGCTAGTGGCTGCACATGGAAGTAAAAATGAACTTTTAATTTGCTTCTGCAATGGACAGCAATTTGAGATGTTTCCCTATTTTGATTTTATTTGAGATAAGAGTGAATATTCAGTTAATGTTTTTTTCTGGAATGATTTGAAAATGAATTTGTTTTAAATTAGACAAAAACACCATCATTGTTACAAATACACAGATATGTCTCCAAATGAATGAAGGCCCATGTAGTTTTCCTCGTGTTTCTCCTGGTGTCATTGCTCGACTCCAAGTTTTCACTCACTGGCTCTAATGAACACGTGGCTCCTCATCTGGTATCATACGTCAAACACTTCTATATTAAAGGAAACATATTCTGTTCATATTCAGGTTGATCATTTTGTTAGAGTTGCAGTTTAATCTCTTTCCTCGCTGCAGCTCCTCTTTTCAGCCTCTGTCTCAAACACTTGCTTTTAGCTCCTGTCTCTTTAAAGGTCCAGTGATTTACGTGAAATGATCTATTTGCAGAAATCAAATATAATCTGCAGGCCGAGAGATTTGGATGATTTGCAGAAGCAGCAAGTCGGCTTCCCGATGATCCAAATATTCTCCAGTGGTAGTTTTCAAAAAAGCAAACGTGATGTAATTTATCATGTGAAATCGCACTCACTTTGATTTGAACGGACGGACCTGTTGAAGAGAGAGCAGTCCACCATCTTCCAAAGTGTCCACAGTAAAACCATAAGGGATGCAGCGGATGAAAACGTACTCACAGTTTTTAGTTTGTCAACAAGTTGATCTTTTTCACTTTCCTAGAAACCTTCCTTTGATTCTTCAGCAACACTTCAAATGTCCTTTGAATCCTCTGTGTCTAAGATAAGATACTGAATCTGATCTACATACTATTCACACTTGGACACATTTATTCTTGTATTTCTAAACTCTGCTTTTGTTAAATATGCTTTACAGACACATTTGATTGGCTCCTGACGTTTTGACGCACATTTGATCGTCAGGTGATTTGATAATAAAAACATTTCACTCTAACAGGTTAGATTCATTCTCTGTTTAAATCATAGTAAATAAACGCGGCTCCCAGAGGTGAAGCTGACTGATCGCCCCCTGGTGGTTTCCTGTCCCACGTTACCTGTGCAGGAGTAAAACCTGGACACTGCTGCCCTCCAGTGGCCGCTCACACACACTGCATCAGACACCACCTGCTACTACAGGTCACATTATCACAGTGACAGTACTTTGTTTAGTTACAGTACTTTGTTTAGTCACAGTACTTTGTTTAGTGACAGTACTTTGTTTAGTCACAGTACTTTGTTTAGTCACAGTACTTTGTTTAGTGACAGTACTTTGTTTAGTCACAGTACTTTGTTTAGTGACAGTACTTTGTTTAGTGACAGTACTTTGTTTAGTCACAGTACTTTGTTTAGTGACAGTACTTTGTTTAGTCACAGTACTTTGTTTAGTCACAGTACTTTGTTTAGTGACAGTACTTTGTTTAGTGACAGTACTTTGTTTAGTGACAGTACTTTGTTTAGTCACAGTACTTTGTTTAGTCACAGTACTTTGTTTAGTTACAGTACTTTGTTTAGTCACAGTACTTTGTTTAGTCACAGTACTTTGTTTAGTGACAGTACTTTGTTTAGTCACAGTACTTTGTTTAGTGACAGTACTTTGTTTAGTCACAGTACTTTGTTTAGTGACAGTACTTTGTTTAGTGACAGTACTTTGTACAGTGACAGTACTTTGTTTAGTGACAGTACTTTGTTTAGTGACAGTACTTTGTTTAGTCACAGTACTTTGTTTAGTCACAGTACTTTGTTTAGTCACAGTACTTTGTTTAGTTACAGTACTTCGTTTAGTCACAGTACTTTGTTTAGTCACAGTACTTTGTTTAGTTACAGTACTTCGTTTAGTCACAGTACTTTGTTTAGTCACAGTACTTTGTTTAGTTACAGTACTTTGTTTAGTCACAGTACTTTGTTTAGTCACAGTACTTTGTTTAGTTACAGTACTTTGTTTAGTGACAGTACTTTGTTTAGTCACAGTACTTTGTTTAGTGACAGTACTTTGTTTAGTTACAGTACTTCGTTTAGTCACAGTACTTTGTTTAGTCACAGTACTTTGTTTAGTTACAGTAACAGTAATTAATTGTCTTCGGAACCATTAATAAACATGGTGGGATATTTCCAAAAACACAAGTAGTGAAGTAAAAATACTCACCAGCACAGTTGTAGTTTGTAGTAGTTTTGTTGAAGTTGTACTTCAGTGCAGTACTTAATTAAATACCCCCCCCCCCCCTCTGTGAGTGGATATAAAGGGGATGATGGGAGGAGGAGATGGGGGGGGGGGGCTGTTAATGCACCAGCTGTTGCTAGGTGAGCCCTTGGTTGCCGGGGCGATGTATAGACCCCTGATGGTTTGGGGGGTCAGGAGGGAGTGTGTGTGTGGGGGGGATCCTCCATCTATATATATATATATATATATATATATATATATATATATATATATATATATATATATATGTGTGTGCGTGCATGTGTGTGTGTGTGTGTGTGTGTGTGTGTGTGTGTGCGTGTGTATAATAATTTTAAAAATATTTATTTATAAATAAATTTATATAAATGTGATTTTCTCCTGTTCAGAGTTGACATGTAGTTCATAGTTTGGACTCACGGGGGCGCTGAGCCAGTTTGTGTTGAGACAGATTTTCAGACTCAACTGATTCCAGGTGGATCGGAATGTTTTAAATAACTAAATATAACCATGAATATTGAAATATTTAAAATGTTTTATAATAAAAATAAGATACCAAATTACCAAAATAAGTTCACACACACACCTGCAGCAGGATGGTTCACACACACACACCTGCAGCAGGATGGTTCACACACACACACACCTTCAGCAGGATGGTTCACACACACACACACACCTGCAGCAGGATGGTTCACACACACACACCTGCAGCAGGATGGTTCACACACACACACACCTGCAGCAGGATGGTTCACACACACACACCTGCAGCAGGACAGTGTGTTTGAGAACCACAGCAGTGATTCTGGCGTACTGCGTCCTCATGTGGACGTCCTCATGTCGCTCTGCAGTTCTCACCTGCAGCTGACAGGACTGAGCAGGGATCAGAACGTGGTTCAGCCTCTGTCGTGTTTGCTTCTCCGGACACGTTCATCCACCTTCTTATGTTTGAGTCTCTCAGCCGGCACAGACTCACTCTCATCCAAACAAAGTACAAATACCACAAAGTACAAATACCACACAAGTACGTGAACACAACAATTCAAAGTGACGGTCACACTGATGCCCCTAAAATTACTATTCTATTAATACTATAAATATTAATACTGTGGTGTAGAAGTGTTCTGAAGTTAGAACAAGATGTCAGATATAAATATAAAAATAATAATCATAATAAACTTTATATGTATAGCACCTTTCATACAAGAAACACAAAGTGCTTAACAGCAGAGATTTAAAAAGAATAACAATAGAAGCACCACGTGATTAGAACTAAGAGAGAAACAAAGAGCAGCAGCGGCAACCACTCAAATTTTGCTTTGAACCATAGAATCAGTATGAAATCATAGAACAGTAAATAAGAGCAGATCAGTCACAATAAAATAACTCAAAGTACTTTCCAATAAAAACATTGCATGAGAAAATAAAGCATATAAAAAAAGAACAGTGCATTAAAAAGAGCAAAGATGTGGCGTCTTAAACTTTCTTTTGAAAAGATCTATTCGGGGGAAGCTGCTTCACGTGACCTCAGTGTTCTCGAGGCAGCTCGTTAGGAAGAGAGTTCATTAAGAGCTTTGTAATTAAAGAGAAGCCTAAAGTCAATTCTAGATGTTACAGGAATCATCACGATCAATCGTATCAAACCCTGCACTTAGATCTTAGAGAATAAGAACTGAGATTCTCATCATCGTTCAGGACAGGATCAGGATTCTGTTCTGAGAAAGTTTCTATCTTTTCAAGGAACTTGCTGATGACGGGTCTATAATTGTTTTTTTTAATAAATGCTTTAAAGCAGCGGTTTGAAGGCGTCTGTTCTAAGAGATGAGTTAGAAGGGACTTAAGTACCAGAAGTAAAAATGACACCACTTATGTGAATATTGTGTTGCTTTAACAGGAGTTGCATTTTCAATGAGACAAACTTCCATAAAATCTTCTGACAACTGAAATATGTGCATTATAGAAATACTGTATCAGTACCTGAGTAAATGTATTTAGTTACAATCCAACACTGCTACTCACAACGATGGAAGAACCAAAACAGAAAATACAGAAACCTGTCCTTGTTTTAGGTTTAGAACTCATTCTGTACTAAAATATACTAAAGTATCTAAGTAAAAGTACTCAACAAGCAGTAGCATGCTACCTGCACCTCTCATTGTGGTTTACTCAGTTAGATTTTACTTTATTTTTAATAGAATTAGTCCATTTTTCACTGATCAGATAAGCTTTTAAATTATGATAAACGTTCGTCTTTATTAACTGATGTTGAAATAAAAAGCAGTTTTAAGTTTCCTTCATGTTTGAGCAGCGGCTTCCTCAAAAGGAAACAGGTGCACAACGCTCGAGTTAATGTTCAGTGACTTCGCACCACTGCTGCTGAAGGGCACCGACCCCAGGCTGCAGCCCTGTGACCTCTGACCCCTTCCAAAGACGCTCCACAAAGAGGAAAGAACAAAACTGAGCAGACATGCAAAATACAACTCACAAAATAAAAGTCCGGTTTATTGTCAAACAACAAACTTCGCACATACATCAAAACAGGCCGTCATAAAACAAAAGGAAAAGAGGCTCTTTTCTTTGGCCTTACCCTCCCATACAAACAAACTAGTTATGGTACAGCTAAAGTACATACATTAAATTTACTGGAATGCTCTGAGTTCAACGGCTTAAGAGGTTTCTGTCATGTTGTTAGCCTTCTTACACATCTGTTGAGATATCGTAACATGGTCAACCAAGTAAAATCTTTTCGTTTAAGAAGCACCGATTTGGTCTGACGAGATCGCTGCCGAGAGAGAAACTGACCCCCCTTCCTAACAATATGTACAAAAATATAAAATGTAAATAAAAATACAAACAAATTCTTCTTTCGTGTTGTTGTTGTTAAGCCTGATTTCTGCCTCGATGTGGTTCTTCTAGAAAATTTGCAGTTTTGATGGGAGGCTCGTGTGTGGACGCGGTGGGTGTTTGTTGAACTCTACTTGCTAATGACCATGTTGGAATTTTTTATTATTATTTTTTCCTTTAAATCCGTCGTCCAGCTCCTCCACCTGTGACCTTTAAAACACAGCCAGAGGTGAAGAACCTGGGCGGTGTTCAGCAGGATGGCGGCGGGAAAACGCATCAATCGTCATCGTCGGTTTTCTGCTTCTTGGTTTCGACGTCGTCCTGAAAAAACAGAAAAGAGTTAAGCTGGCAAACTCGTGGCCTGATGCGTCGCTTCCATTCAAGAGGGTCGTAGGAGTCATCACCTCATCGTCATCATCATCGTCGTCGTCCTCTGCCGCCCGTTTTGTGCCACCCTCGGTCTCGTCTTCATCCTCCTCGTCTTCCTCGTCACCTGCAGGATGAACCGAATTCAGAGGTTGTTGACAATTTGAAGAAAATCAGAGTGAAAAGGTAAAATAAAAACATCTTTGCACCTTCTACATCATCTTCCTCATCCTCCTCGTCCACCTCCTCATCCTCTTCATCATCTACCTCGGGTTCACCATTCTCCTCCTTCTCCTGAACACAACAATAACCTTTTAAAAAGTGGTCTTTCATAAAGAGCAGAGGATCCAGGACGACTCCAGGAGGAACCCCAGAACCCAGTGGGAACAGGGTTGAGGAGACTCACCTTCCCGTTGGTGGCAGCATCTTTGCCGTTCTCCTTCTCCTCCACCAGCTTCTTCTCTTTCAGGTCCTGGTGGAGACAGAAACCATAACAATATTCAGGCTGCTGCTTCCTTACGGCCTAGTTAGACGCGGTGCATTGTGGGAGCTGCAGGCGGAATGAAACCTTCCTATTTAAACACCATCTCTGCAGATCCCCCTCCCCCACCTCCTCCCACTCCATCCTCTCTAATGTGTTGTAATCTGATACTTTGATGTGTGGCCCGGGGCACTCTGGGTATTGTAGTCTTCCGGGTTGCCTTTACCGACATATGTCACGAGACACGCCCGGGAGAGGCACTGCAATACCCAGGATGCACCGCTCGGTTTAAAATAACACAGGAGGGCGCTGGAGGGAGGGAGGGGAGGAGGAGGGGGGTGATGAGGAGGCGGAGGCGGCGAGCGCGACGCACGCGGCTGCCGCTCATTGTAACGGAGCCTGAGAAGGACAATAGAAGACGACACATGGCAGTCGAGAAAAAGCTGCACGAAAAGCGAAAATACGGCAAACACCCGGGCTCAAACACCCCGGGGCTTTTTTAAATCCCTCCGACGAAACCGACTCGAGTCCGTTAACGGGGCCCGGTCCGGTCGGTCGTGGTCTGCTCGCCGCCACCAGCGCAGATACGGTTATTGATCAGTTACTCATCATGACCTGTAGACCAGGATCCGAACTCGCGCACCCACTGTGCGTAAAAAGGCGCGTGTGCGTAAAAACGCTCCACAACTATAAATAGCGGCTCCGCGGATTAACGGCAGCGACACCTGGCCCCAACTTTTCCCTCCGCACCTCCTCCTCAGCTCCTGGAAGCACCCTGATGATTATTCTGATCTGGATGTGTTCTCCTGCGGAGCTAAACCAACCCGCCCCCTGCTCCGCCAGCGGGACCCGAAACAAGTCCCAAACAGAGGAGCACATGAGACCTGCACAGCCCGGACACACGCACGCACACGCACACACACACACACACTGTTTCACTAAACAGAAAGAAAACTTGTCCCCACACATGAACGCGCCCTGCAGACACGCTCCAAACACGGCGACCCGCTCGGTGACTCTCCGGTAAGCGGAGGCTGAACGAGCAGCAGCACCGACCTCTCAGAGTCGGTAAACAAACCGGGTCGGACCGGAGCACAAACATGGAGGAGAAGCGGAGCCCTCAAAGTTAATGCTGGTGTGAATTACCCACCGAGCACCAATTCAAACGGAGCAACTTCACAGCGGCAGCGGAGATCCCACTCCCCCGCTGCTCAGCCGCGGCAGCTCGGTACCGGTCTACTCACAACGAGCCCGGTTCTCTGCAGCGGGACGCGGGGATTTAACCCCGCAATTAATTCGCGTCAAGCAGCAGCTCCGCAAGTTGTGGAATAAGTGCGCGAATAATGCGCGTCAGTTCCGCGCAGAGAGCCGCGGAGCGGAGCGCCGGAGCACCGAGCCCCTCGGTCCTCCGCAGGGTCCGGACCGGACCGAGGGGCTCGGTGCTCCGCAGCCGCCGGATAAACAACGAAGCGGAGCCCTCCTCCTCCTCCCCCGCCTTATTCTGCTCCTATTCTCCATCAGTTCGGAGAAAAAGACGTAAACACTGGTTCTGTCCTCCTCCTCCACCGGCGCCTCCGACAGAGTTCGAGGGGACGATGGAGGAAGAGTGTCGGGGAGGCGCTGGGGACGGGGCTCCTGCGCCGCGGCCCCCGGTGAAGGTGCGAGGCGGGCGGCTTACCTTGACAGAGAGGTCGGAGCCGGAGTCGAGTTTGGTGTCGGCCATTGTTCCGTGATGAGCTCTAATGAGGCGGGTTCTCGCTCTTGCGCGCGCTCGCTGCTGTGTTGTGCCACTGGCTCGTGCTGCCCCCGGCCGACACTGTAATATAGGCAGCGGGGCGGGGCGTAGAGGAGGTGGGCGGCCCCTGATTGGCTGCGGGCTCAACAGAGGTGTTCTCTTTCGCGCGTTGGAGTGGAACAATGGACAGTTTCTACAGCCGGAGCCACGCCCCCTCCTGTTCCTCCTGTCCGCCGCTGCTCCTCATCTTTTTCTCCAGAAACAAAGATCCGGTCCCCGGTCAGACCAGCGGGGCCGGGCCGCTCCTCCCCGGTCCCCCCCCGGTCTCCCCCGCCGAGGGGAACCGAGAAAGTCGAGTTCGCACCGAACTGCGCGCGGTTTGACGAAGTGTCACTCTGATTGATTGACGTGATCTGGTGGAGCCCCCGCCCCCCGAGCAGAGGAGTCAGTTAAAATGTCGGCGGAGGATTAAATGTCTCCACCGGCTGAGACTCAGGGAGCAGCACCGCCGCCATGTCTGCCCGCCCTCCTGCTCCTCCTCCTCCTGGCGTCCATGTTTGAATGTCACTCCTTCCCCTCGATGTACGCACTTCGCTTTTCACGTAAACACTCATGAACCCGGAGCTCGAACACACGGTGCTGCAGTGTGACGGTGTGCGAACGGGCAGCGGTGCAGCCCGCTGGCCTCATTTCCTCCGGGTCCATTGTTCGAGCCCGCGGAGAAGAAGCTGTGCGACACAACAGACATGCGATGAGACAAGTGCGAGGTGCTCATGGAGTGACGCGTTATGACACACACGTATGTTCCTTACCGGGGTTAGAACACATGTCTTTTACAAGCGGGACATGAGCGGGGACAAAGCGGGACACCGCCGCCATTCCTCGCTCTGGTTGGGGGATGGGAGCAGAGTAAGCTCCGGTAACGCGCAGCGCACGTTCACATTCTGCTCTGATGACGCACGCAGCCGCCGAGGACGGCTCTGATTGGTCCGCTGAGTGGAATAAACACGGCTTTGGCGCACGGCGAGCGCTGATTGGTCGCTGCGGACGTCTGTCAGTTCAAACTGGGCTCCGCCGGCTCGCTGCAAACCGCGGGTCCGGATCGTGGACCCGGACTGGAGCGGAGCATCAGAGTTCACCTCCTTGACTGTTCATCAGGTGTCAGCATCAATAAGTTGTTATTATTATATTTATTATGAGCTGCTGTCGCGAGGATCTAAGTTAGTTTGTTCCTGTGATACCTGAGTCGGTCCTGCTGTTGTGAACGAGTGTGAAACACAAAGTCCAGAACAGGTCCAGAGAGTTGTTGTATCTGCAGGTTTCAGTTGTTTGTGTCTTGCAGGACATGTTCAGGTGTGGAACCAGTGAACTGGTGAACTGGTCTATGTTCACACGTCACTAAATCCTTCTCACTGAACCCTAACGATGGTTATAATAGAGAAGCTCCTCACTGCACACCTGGATCATGGCAACAGCATTTACTAAACTCTGATTTAAGTGCTGGAAAACAAGTGTTCCGTGGCAACACAGCATCAGCCTGGATTCCAGCAAATTAAAAAGCAGCAGCAGCTGATCCATATTTTTCATTCTCACATATATCAAGTACATAAGAATCACAGGAGGAGCCTCGTGTCGTCACAGTCCTGGTTCAGAGCAGCCAGGGGAACAGGCTGAAACTGGCCCAGGTCTGCTCCAGTTCTGGTTATCGACACTAATCTATCAGCTTCGTATGGGCCAGCGCCGACCACAGAGGTTAGATCACCAGCTGGTCTGAGCAGTCGGCTCCCTGCAGGGCCCCAGATCCAGAGGGGCCCCTCGAGCCCCAGGTTCATGTGTGTCAATTGGTTGGAAATAATTTGATTAACTCTAGATTTGTTTAGGAATTTGCACCATTGAAGGACAATATCAACCAAGACAGGTCCTTAACCCCGTGACCCCGTCCTGTAGCTGTGCTTATTACCCACTGATCTCCAGGCGTTTTCCTGTCATTTCATGAGCGGCTGCACTGTGAGAACGCAAAGTCAGTGAGTCAGATTCACAGCGAGTGGACGTGTTGATGAGGTTTCTAACATCACGTGTTAGAAACCTCATCAACTGGAGGAAGAAGAGGAGCCGTACACGTAGAAGACGAAGACGTCAACTTGGAAACACGAGGAGGTTCCAGATCTTTTGGTGATGAGGGCCGACGCCGGTGTGGACGAGCTGTAAACAACAACACTGATCTTTCCACAGCAGAGTTTATACGTCATGTTCTACAGGCTCCGCCCCTCGCCTGGATGTTCCCACATGTTCCTGTTTGTGTGAACGAGTCGGACCCGACAACCTGCTGCTGCTGCTCCACAGGACAAACACCAACTATGACTACACTAATGTCCAGACACTGTTTAACACGTGTGAAAACAAGAGTGTCTGTGGTTCCATAGGGTTCAGTTGTTGGTCATATGTACCTTCACCACTAGTTATCACTAAATACTCACTCTTTGTTAGAATTTTATACATGTGTTAAATTTACTTTTTGCTTTTCGATATCTTCTTTGAGAGCTTTTTACATCAACATCTTGGAATGAAAGGTTCTGGACTGTGAGTAATTTAGTCCAAAAAGAAAGGACCCATCACTCAAACATCAACGACACTTGGATATATGTGAATACAAAGAATGAATGAAATCAATCTCCTCTTCAACATGTTCATTATTTCTTTTGAATCTTCTGTTTGCAGCTGAAAACTCTGAACTATCATGGAACTCTGTTGAGTTTATTCACATTCACTCTACCTGAGCAGGTGCTTCTGAACATCAAACCTCTGCGCTCAGTTGAAAGTTCATCAATGAAGAGTCTGTGAATTGTTTAAATATTCAGAGCTTTGGCGCTGACACTAATCTAGGTTCAGAGTAAATCCCGACGGGTGCAGCTCACCCTGCAGGGGATGAACTCTACGTGTCTCGACGTCGCTCAAACAAGAATCAACACAGTTTGAATCTGCTGCGTCCCACTGACACTCTCTCCTCAACACAGCTTCACCAGAGGGAGGAACCAGTGAGAGTGAACAGGACGGAGGCAGCAGATATAAATGTGTGGAACCAGCTGCGTTACGCTCAGACCTCCTGCAGCCAACATGTTTGAACCTGTCGCAGCGACGCATTGGACTGGACACCAGCAGCAGATCAGCGAGGGAGCACTTAGCACAGAGTCCAGTTTCATTTCGTGTTCTTCTGCTTAAGCTTAGACAAAACATGCAGGGAGGTTCCAAAGTTCTGGAGTTTTTCTAGGTTTTTTAAGAAGGTGCAGTGGTTGATGAAGACGTCCGAGGACCTTTTGGACGTTTTGTTGATTCTTCAAGAAAACCCTGGTTCCTAAAAAGGTTTCTGGTGATAAATGAAGAGGTTCTTCAGGTCATTGAGGTCACCAACAGGTTTCTATTAAGAAGGTTCTATTGGTCATTGAGGAGATTCCAGATGTAGCGAGTCCTGATTGGTTGAGAACATCATCTAATATCATTGAGACTTCGAGACCGTTCCATCCTGCAATTGTTACTCTGGCTCCTCCACAAGATGGCAGCATTCATGTTGAAGATATTTTGGCTTCATTTCCGGACAGTGGGAGGAAGTGGAGACGCGTCGTCCATCTTTATTTACCTTCTGTGGTTTTTAACGTTTTTCTGCTGGATATTATGATCAGTATTAAATCATCAGTGTTCGGTTCTTACCCACAAGGCCACCATGACACAAATACAGACACAACGCTGGATGAACAATGTTTTCTAAACTGTGACTGTGATGAAGTCAGGGGCCACACAGGAAACAGGCTGTGAGGGAAACATGAGGAGACAATGAATCTAAATTTCTACAAAGTCACAATTGAATCAGAAAGATTCTTTGTCTCATAGAGGTTCGAAACATTCACATTTAATGGAACTGAAAACACAACACGTGTCCACAGACGTTATCTGGCACAAGAGGAAGTGCAGACGTGTTACCATGACTTCCTCTGTCTCTCAGTGAAGCTACATCACAACATGTGAAACACGTGTGCACATCTTTCAATGCACATTTGAGTTTTAGTCAAAGAGACGAGAGACCTTTTCTGTGTTTGTGGTCCATTTTCTTTTCTTTTGAAGTAGTTGACTGGCTTCCCAGCAAGAGTTGGGTGTTTTATCTCAAGATGCTGCTTTAGTTTGGAAGGCTCATTCCACACACCGGGCTCTGGGCTCTCCATCGTCACCGCCATTATCAAAACCATATTTAATGAAGTCGGGTTGTACCTACGTACAAATTTGACGTTTTTTGGTGGATTAGTAGCGTTACTGTCTTTACCATCACTCCAAATACTACAGTCTAGCGGTTAGCATTAGCTCACCTGTCACTGGGCGTCTCAAACTGATGCGGCCGTTGCAGCCCACTAGTATCAAATTGAAAACATTTCAAGGCCCAGCAGAGGGCGCTCACGGCCCACAAATCGGACAGGGCCAAATGGTTGAGAAAGTCTGATCTATAGCATATTATATTAGTATTTTATTTCCTCTGTAGTATACAAACTGTAATCTATGTGATGTGATGCTTTCTATTCATCGCTGGTAGTGGAGTCATGTGACTGATGAATCAGGAAGAGGACATGGACAAAGAACAACCACATGGACAAACACATCTGGATCGCCCTCTGGCTGCAGTTTAGATCCTAAACCATTGATCGTCTTGACAGTCGATGGTCCAGAACCAAACATTTCCAAAAGTCTGGAAAACTCCAGAGTAGTGTGGACGCCACACGTAACCATAGCAACAGTGATGAGTTTTAAAAGTAAAAGGCATCAGTGTGGACGGAGGAGTGAGAGAGGCAGCTCCTGCTCTAATGTTTATACACACACACACTCACACACACATACACACACACACACACACTCACTCACAGACACACACACTCACACACGCAGACACACAGACACACATACACACACACTCACTCACAGACACACACACTCACACACGCAGACACACAGACACACACACTCACTCACAGACACACACACTCACACACGCAGACACACAGACACACACACTCACTCACAGACACACACACTCACACACGCAGACACACAGACACACATACACACACACTCACTCACAGACACACACACTCACACACGCAGACACACAGACACACATACACACACACTCAAACACACACACAGACACACACATTGTTTTTAAAGGCGTCTTTACGAGCCTCAGCCTGAGGCTCCACATTTACAGCAGGAATTCTGTTTGAAAGAACAAGCTGAGACAGTGAGGGGCTCGAACGCCCCCACGGCTCCTCCGCTTCCTCCCTCTCCTCTTACCTGTTCGGAGTTCTGTCATATTTCCTGGAAAACCTTTAGGAGCTGCCGCTGTGCCGCTGAGCCAGGCAGCACTGTTGTGTGGTTGAACTTGATAAAAGCACATGACAGGACTGTGTTACTGATGTTCTGCACCAACACACATGTCACCTGTCTAACTGTGATATGAGGTTTACATCCTGAAGGCGACGCAGCAGCTTTACAGCTCAACAGGTTTTTTAAATGTCTAAATGAACAAAACCAATGTTCAAATTTAAAAAGAAACAAAAACATATCGATATGTCCATCATTTAAAAATACATTAATGAATTCCAAATTATATAATAACTTTTTCAAATAGATTCAAAATGTATTTTAAATGATGTACCTGTTTACTGTTTAAATCTCCATTCAACTAATTAACTGTTACTGATGGATTCATATTTATTTTGTAAATGCATTTTAGAATTCTTAAGAATACTTAAATATTAAATAATACATGACCTGGGGAAGGCGTCATGTCTCAGACATGTCTCCTCCAGGTGATTCACCTGAAACAGACGGTGCTCTCTTTACATACATCTAGATATTTGATGATATAAAAACAGGCTGAGACATCTTATACAGTCACTGATGGTCTGTATATACAGTCAAACTGAAAACAAGAGCCTATGACCAATCTGTATTAACTATTGAACAACTACATTTCCCATGATGCTTTGAAAGTGGCTCATTGTGTGGAGCACATGACGGACGGCAGCAGGCGAACATGAGCCTGTAGAAAGATTTCATCGATAAAACATTTAAAGTAAATGAAGTGAGTTTGTTTTTCTTCTCCTCTCCAACGATAGAAAACGTCAAACTGTGAGATGCATCAGTGTCAGTTTGTGGATCTGCTCCTCTCCCAGCGACACAACAAGCCTTTATCTGCAGCCTGAAAGGCTCCGTTAGTGAAAGGAAATGATGGCACAAGATAATGTGCCCTTCTCCGCACAATTACTGATGAACTGTAGCCCTGTTGTGGAGCCGAGCTGCAGCTACTCATGCGTGTGAGCTGGGTGAGGTTCTCCCTGGTTGTTCCCAGAGCTGCAGCAAGGCTGACGGTGTTTTCACGTCACATGGGAAGAGGCAGGACAATGTAAATCACCAGAGACAATTCAACTCACACAGTCATGTTTGAGAGGAAGGTGTAAACTGTGTTAAACAGAAGTTAAGACTGCAACAAATCTGCAGCATCTTTAAGAAATCATCAGACATAAAGCTAAACATCAGGTGTGAAAGGTTCCTCAGAGCAGAAGAGGAGTTCTGGGTCTGCATCAAACTGAACCTGGTTCTGTTCCAGAGGGAAAACACTTTGTTGGAGAGTTTGTACTTTTGGACCAATCACAGGAAGTAGAGACAGAATTAAACAGTAGAAGAAGAAGAAGAAGAAGAAGAAGAAGAAGAAGAAGAAGAAGAAGAAGAAGAGGAAGAACTTCACCTCCGACAATATAATGTTTGAACCGCAAGGACGTTCATTTGGTGCATTTGAACTAGTGTGGAGTACTGTGGAACTGTCAGGAACACATCAGGAGCATGTCAGGAACATGTCAGGAGCATGTCAGGAGCATGTCAGGAACATGTCAGGAGCATGTCAGGAGCATGTCAGGAACATGTCAGGAGCATGTCAGGAGCATGTCAGGAACATGTCAGGAACACATCAGGAGCATGTCAGGAGCATGTCAGGAACATGTCAGGAGCATGTCAGGAGCATGTCAGGAACATGTCAGGAGCATGTCAGGAGCATGTCAGGAGCATGTCAGGAGCATGTCAGGAACATGTCAGGAACACATCAGGAGCATGTCAGGAGCATGTCAGGAACATGTCAGGAGCATGTCAGGAACATGTCAGGAGCATGTCAGGAGCATGTCAGGAGCATGTCAGGAGCATGTCAGGAACATGTCAGGAACACATCAGGAGCATGTCAGGAGCATGTCAGGAACATGTCAGGAGCATGTCAGGAGCATGTCAGGAACATGTCAGGAGCATGTCAGGACCATGTCAGGAGCATGTCAGGAGCATGTCAGGAACATGTCAGGAACATGTCAGGAGCATGTCAGGAACATGTCAGGAACATGTCAGGAGCATGTCAGGAGCATGTCAGGAACATGTCAGGAGCATGTCAGGAACATGTCAGGAACATGTCAGGAGCATGTCAGGAACATGTCAGGAGCATGTCAGGAACATGTCAGGAGCATGTCAGGAGCATGTCAGGACTTCAGTGCAGCTATACTGAAATTACATAATCTCTCATGATGCTTTAAAAGATTTGGAGACAGTACAAGTATGAAATCCTTCAAAATAAGACAGGGATTGAAACAGGAAGAGAGGACAGGTAAGTTCCTGTTGATCCTGTGTTTTCAGCTAGTTGCTCTTCAGCAGAAGAACAAATTTAAATGTAGCTCCGCCCCCTCACTGAGCAGCAGGTTCTTCCTAGAACTGCTCATAAAGGAACAGTTCCACCGACTGGATGAGCTTAGCTTAGCATAAAGCCCAGTGAAACAGTTAGCATGACTGTCACCTCGAAAATGATTAAAAATAAAGAAATACAAAAAGTGATTGTGGTTTCTGTAAAATCTTAGTTTTTTATTTCCTAACTTAACATTGACCATGTGACTGATTGTGTGTGCATGTGAAAAAACACTGTAGTCACACGTCATACTAAGTCATTAATACATGTGAATATATGTATATGTATTATATATGTGTATGTATTATATGTATTATGTGTATGTATTATATGTCAGAACACGTGTTGGTGTCACCATCAATGGTTTTAATATTTAAACTCAGCTGATGTTGTGTCGTTGGAGGTCATCAGGTCAAACTGAGGCTCTCGACCTCGATATGATGACACACACACACACACACACATACACACACACACACACACACACACACACACACACACACACACACGTCTCTGGCATGCAGCCCATTAGCAATGTTTAATTATTGATCTCTGCAGAGTCCTGCTGCAGCAGGGAGATGGACACACACACATACACACACACAAACACACACACACACACACACACACACACACACACACACACACACTCATGTGTTTTTATGATGTCATCAGTCAGTGTGGGATCATGTCCAATAATAGAGCTGATTTTTCTCTGACGGAAACAAAGTTAGTTGCTGTTTATTTAAGTCCATGTGTTAGCTGAGCTGTCAATCACTTTGAAAGTGTCAAATCCTGTGGCCTGAATTCTGTAGGTGGATGTGGCTTGGTTTATGAATTATATCTTTAGTCATACATGATATTTCCAAACCTGCAAAAATCTAGTTTTAATCAGGTAACGGTGCGTTTCATTCGCTCGCCTGTTGTTGGCGTCATATCCTCTTTGTGCATCTTGTGTCTTTTTTTTATTCATGCACACGTGACAACACATACACACACATAAACAGCACATAATATAAAAGCAACTAAAGACACAACTAAAACCTGGTGTTCTTCACCAGTTAAACTCTCTAAAGATGCAGGAGATTAATTTTACCAGAACACAATAATCTACGTTTTTAATTCATCTGAAAATCAGGCATCTCATTAAGAAAGTAAAAGTACTGTTGTGTTTGTTTGAAGAATCAAAAGTGACTTTTTATTTGAAGTCACATTTTTAGGAAACACGTTTTCGATCTTGGTGAATTTTAACTGTATGTTTGAAGCAGATTTTAGTCATTAAACGATTTCAGAGTCTCAGACAAACAAACAGTTTTGAAGAGGAGGAGACCTCTGAGGACTAAAACCTCCTGAACCATCAACACTGAAGGAATCCTGACCAGGAGAAGACTACAACTCCCATCATCCCTCACTGCTGCACCACAATAACAACCTGGTTTATTGATCTGGCTGGGACTGCAGAAAAACACAGATATAATAATGTTACAGGTATTCAATTGATATGTTTGAACGTTGAAGAATACAATAACTAAAGTTAATAATTCCACTATACGATGCTCATTTCTTAGGATCTTTAACATTTATTAGTAGATTATTAACATCTGTTAAATGACACTATAATGTTTTATTCTCATATTTCATATGAAATCATTGAAATCATTTGAGGACTTTTCTTCTTCTTGTGTTTTCAGAGTTGTTACGTCTCATTTGAGTTCAGTGTTTGTGGAGTGACCCCACGTGTCCAGGTCTCTGGCTCCATCTGCTGGCAGCCCGCATACTCACAGGAGACCGGAAACACCGCAGGAGATTCAGTGGAGGAGAGCGACTGTGTTGTCTCTGCTGCCCTCTGGTGGCCACGCTCAGTTTGTCTGAAAGAAGTCTGTTAAGAATAAAGTTGGGTATATATATACTGTAAATATACTGTAGAAATATATATATATATATATATATATATATGTGTGTGTTTACTTTACTGTACCTCTACACAGATATCTTTGTGAGGACCATTTTGAGTCTAGAACCCATGGAGTGACAACATTTTGGCTGGTCCTCACTTCCTGACCCACATTTGACGGTTGTTTGAGGGTTGAGACCTGGATTGAGGATCAGAGTTAGAATTAGGTTCAGGTTAAGATAGGATAAGTCAGGTCAGGTCAGGTCAGTGTGAAACTTCAGCCCTAAACTTTGCTGTTTATCCATCAAAGGTCACTAATCCTTATTTTGATGTGTTTTAAATGCAGTTATTTGTGGATTCATGTAAACTGAGTCTGTTAATTAATGATTTTATAGATTTTTTTAAATGACTGATCAGCTCTTATTGAAACGTAAAAAAAATTTATTTAAAAAGAAATAAAAACTCAGTGCTATTTATTAGACATAATATCACTGATGGTCTTTATATACAGTCACTCATTCACACTGTTTATTGTGGTGTGTGTGAGAATACAGTTGTCACAAAATGGTTATATATATATATATATATATATATATAATTAACTCTGACACTAAACACATTACGTTATTTACAGAGTTTTACATAAGTAAACAAAGAAGATTTTTTAAATACTAGAAATAAAAGACAGTGACTGTATATATAAACTTTGATTTGTGTTGTTTACTTTTTACATATTTACTTCATCACGATAATGACGATAATTCCTCAGACACAAACGCTGCCATCTTGTGGTAACGACGTAATTTGCAGTCGTGATTGTGGGGTGGAGCTGTGGTATCAAGGTCCCGCCCACACACACAAGCTTGACCAATCCTGAGTAAGTCTCAGCTGTCAATCATCACGTCTCAGCCTGTTTTTATATCATCAAATAACTGATTCAAACCAAACTGATCAGAAACACTTGAACAAACCTCAGAGAGAAGAACGACCTGAAACGACAGAAACATCTTTACAAACATTTATTTATCGTCTACTTTTGATAGATTTGCTTGGTTGACAAGTGCTAGAACTTATAAAGAGATTTAACTCCTCTTCATCATCTTCTTCTTCATGTGTTTGTAGTTTTGTCTAAACTTCCATATTTTTGTGTGTGATAAACTGTAATACACGTTTCAGCCTCTAGATGTCACCACCCGGACTTGAGTTGCTTCCTCTTTGTTGCACTGTTAGTAAATATAGTGTTTCCATTCAGTGTAGTGTAACAGTGTGGGTTTGGTATTCTGTTGTTAACCACACACACACACACACACACACACACACACACACTTACACTGTCTGTCCCCTCTGAAACCCCCCCCCCCCCAACAGGCCCACACAGACTGACATCAAATAACCTTTATGTGTGTGTGTGTGTGTGTGTGTGAGCAGGTGTATCTATAGTTATGAGGTCCAAAAAACACCATCATTGTGAGGACATTTTGTCTGGTCCTCACAAATTCAAAGGGCTGTTTGAGGATTAAGACTTGGTTTTAGATTAGAATTAGGTTTAAATTAGGTTTAGGTTTAAGTTAGGGTTAGGCATTTAGTCGAAGCCGGTTTCCTGGTGTGAAACCGCACTGGACCCAGTGGATGAGTAGTTCACATGTTGCTGCTGTCAGCATGAGAATGATGAGTCCAGTGAAACCTGATAATAACCTCAGGAGTATTCAAACAAATCAAAGTGAGAGCGGCTGCAGGATTATTTCTAACAGCAGAGAAAAGCTGATGTCTAATATTTTCATGCTAATTTAAAACATCTGAGAAAAAGTCGAACGTGAACAAGACTGAAAATCTGGAGTAAAAGTCCAGTAAAAGAAGTCGATGTGCTGCAGAGGAACAGAGTCAAGGGTTAGGGTTAGGGTTAGCGACACACGTTCAGTGTGTGTGTCACCGCCTGACCTTTAGCCACATGTTTGAGTCTCTTAATAATTTAAAAGCCATGATACTGTAGCGTGTGTGTGTGGAAGCGGTCGCTCGTCTGTAAATGTAAATTCTGCATGTGAATGTGAAGCTGCAGACAAAGACAGAGCAGCTTTTGTTCTTCCACCACAGAAAAGGCCTCTGCAGCTCCTGAAATGGTGGAGAGGGGAACAAGGCTGAGCTGGGAAGGAATCAAAGCCCGGAGCGGAGCCTGAACTCAGGATGGATCTGGAGTCTGATCTGCCTTTTCAATTAGACTGTTTCCAGACAAACTGAAGTCTGGCATGTTCCTCACATGTTCCTCACATGTTCCTCACATGATCCTCACATGATCCTGACATGTTCTGCAGGTTCTGTCTGTGAGAACAAATTGTGAGGACATGTTCTGGATCTTCTCCTGCAGCCTCCTGTAAAATGTCTGTAACATGTCCTCCATGAGTCCATGTGAGGAAACAGCAGGACAATGTGTGGAAGCTTCCCAGTGAGCGAGTGGACATGTTGATGAGGTTTCTAACACGTGACGGACGTGAAACTGGAAGAACACAAACATCTCAGGATGAAGAGGAACCGTACACGAAGAAGACGAAGACGTCAACTTGGAAACACGAGGAGGTTCCAGATCTTTTGGTGATGAGGGCCGACGCCGGTGTGGATGAGCTGTAAACAACAACACTGATCTTTCCACAGCAGAGTTTATACGTCATGTCCCGCCTCCTGCTGCTCTACAGGCTCCGCCCCTCGCCTGGATGTTCCCACATGTTCCTGTTGGTGTGAACGGGTCGGACCCGACAACCTGCTGCTGCTGCTTCACAAACACCAACTACACAAAGTTGGTTTGACAGTTTGTTTCTTGCTGATCCAGAATTTTTTTGTGAAACAGACAAATCAAAGTATCTCACTGCTGCATCGCACCACGATGGTCCCACACATCACACACATTATTAAACATGACAAACTCTGACGTCCACACTTTGTTCTGGATCTTGATGATTTAGTTGGTGTCACCATCAGCTCACTTTCTGTGCCCAGAAATGCCCCCCCACTTGTCTGTCTGGGTGACTTCAACATCCAGACAGAGAAGTCATCTGACCTCTTCCTTTGCTCTCTCGCTCAATCCTTCCAGAAACTGCTCTACCTACCCCACTAACCCCACTTCATGTCTCTGACCACTTCTTTATCTCTTACTCTCTCCCACTCTCTCAAACTGACAACCCTACCACATCAACAGACTCTGTACCTGCTCCCTCTCTCCCTCCTCTCTGACCTCCTCTGTTTTATCTCCCTTCCACTGACTCTTTCTCACTACATGCTTTGAACAGATCGGGTCCAGTCTACATCCAGGACATGGTCAAACACCCCAGCCCGTCCACTCCGCTCTGCATCGGACAATCAGCTGTTTGCTGTCCTGGCTCCTAAACGGTGGAACGAGCTCCCTAATGACATCAGGACAGGAAGTCTACACATCTTCCTCCAGACTGAAGACACACCTCTTCAGACCACACCTTGAATAAAATAAACATTAGCACTTTGTAGTTTGGCTTTTTTGATGAAAATTCTTGTTGTTCTGGTTTGTTCCTCATGGTTGATTCACTTGTTGTGAGTCGCTTTGGATAAAAGCATCAGCTCAATGAAATGTAATGAAATCTATACTGTGAATGGTCTGTGTTCATACAGATCTTTCCTAGTCTTGATGACACTCAAAGCTCCTCACAGTACAGTTTACTATTCACACACACACACACACACCTATCACATCAAACACACACACACAGCCGTCAGGGTCGAGCAAAAGACGTCGACCTTTAGACCCGTTCTACCTCCTGAACCACAGCTCCCCGTGTACTACTGTACTACACACTACTGTAATATATAGTTTTGTAATATTTACTAAATGATTGCATAAACGATATTCTAGAAAAGTATGTTGAGTAGGACACAAAGATCCAGTCAAAGTTGTGATGCCTCTGTTCATCTCCACCTCTGGGAAACTCCCTGTTTTCACTTCAGAGACAGAAGAAACAAAACTATGTTGAAGCAGAAGAACGACACGAAGGAAACCCTGGTCTGTACTGACTTACTTCTGTGTAATCGAATACCTGAGTACTCTATACAGTACTTGAGTTACTCCACGGCTCAGTTTGGAAAAACAAGGACGGTTTTGATGTTTTCAGGCTGACAAACATGAAGAGACATAATGATCCATCTGTCACTGTCAGGTTCACACACACACACACACACACACACACGCACACACACACACACACACACACACACACACACACACACACGCCCCCTTTCATAATAGCCAGTAAGTCTGTGTTTCTAAAAATACTGGACTCGCCCTCAGACTCTGGGGAGGAACACTCTCTCCCAGTTTGAAGACTCTCTGGTGGCTGAGGTCTGAAGAGTTTCCTGTCAGACCAAACATGGAGTCCTGACTGGAGGGGGAGGGGGGGATGAAGAGTGAGTGAGGCTGAGAAACAGGAACACAAGACTGACGCTCCAGCCACAGCCCGCTCACGCTGACGGGTTTGTTGTGATATGTTCAGTTACAGGTTCAGTGAAAAGGATATAGTGACATCTTCAGGTCGTTCACATGTATGACACCTGAAGATGTCATGAAAATATTTTGTGTTTTCAAGAGGTGAAGTTACATTTTACATCGACTGAACCCTGAGGACACGAGAACTCAAACTGATTTCAGACATGAACTCTGTAAAATATTGTTCAGACATTTTCTGCAGTGTGTGTTTCTCTTGGCTCATCAGGAGTGGCCAATCAGATCACTTCTAAACAAAGCGACCTGTGACTCCTCCCTCAGCGAGTCACTGAGTGAAACATGAGGTGGAAAACATCAGTTTAGATCAAATGAAAAGATAAATCTTCAGGAGACTTTGAGGACGTCCGAGTCTCTTTCACATGTAAAGTCTGGACATGGCGACCTGGTCTCTCACTGTCAGGATGTTTTTAATCATTTACATTTCCTGTAAAATACTCAGTCAGAACTGGTGTTATCTCCCCCAGAGGCAGAAACAATCATCTGTACATGAACTCACTCATGATCCAGCAGCAGTTCAGCTTCTTCCTGCTCAGGATAAAAAACTAATATTTGCCGTCGGTTGGTTTCAGGGCGGAAATGTGAGGTATGAGGAAGTGCTGGTGTGGAGCGAGCTGCAGGAGACGGCCCGCAGGTCTGAAACATGTCGGCTGAGATCACTCTGCACACTTCCTGTTTCTCTCCTTGGCGCTGTTTGTTGGATCAGTGAAAGTGACGACGAACACTGTGCAGCCGAGAGGTGACGGCTGTGTTTGCTCAAACATCCTGTTTACGCTCGCTTTTAATCCAGTTTCTCTTCACATGTCAAACTTTAGAGTTTGGCCGGTTGGACTGATCCGTGGTTTATGAAGCTTCATGTTTTCAGCTGTCGAAACATTTATTTGTATCTGCCGACCTTCACGGGCTGAAGGTGGAGATTCTGTTTCAGCTCAGTGAAAACAACACATCGGATTAAATGAAACTGGTTTGTTTTCTTGTTCATGTTCCTGAGCTCCTCTCAGCCTCCTCAGGAAGCTTCAGCTCGCTGTTCAAATCTTTTCTCAGACAAAGCTTTCGTCCAATCAGAGACTGACGCTACATCCGCACTATGTTTTTCATTTAAAAACTAAAATAGCCTCTGTTTTTGTACTCACATCCATTTGTATACTATACCTGCCTAATAGTCTCTCTCTCTCTCTCTCTCTCTCTCTCTCTCTCTCTCTCTCTCTCTCTCTCTCTCTCTCTCTCTCTCTATATATATATATATATATATATATATATATATATTCCTTCCCTCTACAAATATATAGTGTTTAACAAGGTTTAAAGAATCTTTGCACATTTTATCATGAAGAGAAACAAACTGCTGCTGCAACTCGACCTCAGAGACTGAGCTGATCAATCTATTTGACCTCTTCCTCCACACACACACACACTCACAAACACACACACACACACACACACACACACACGCACACACACACACACAATTCAGGAAGTGGGGGGAGGTGGCTGTATGTGTGTATGTGAGATGCATTTCCTCATAAAGCAGCAGAGTTTCCGTTGGGTCCTAACGGCAACAAGGACGCAACAGGGAGAGCTTAAAGTCTCCTGTTCCATTTGAAAACGTCATGACTTTAAAATACTTTAAACTCCGTGATGAAAAGTGCTGTCTTAGCGTGTTTTCAGTGCGATCACATGAAGCAAATGAACATTAAAAAACACATCCGTGAGCTCAGAACATTTCAACTTGAGTAAACTTCAGCGTAGAGCGAGTTAGTCACAAGAACAAAGTGTGACATCAGAGGGATGCTAACAGTTGTCGTGCACATCAGTGGTGACCAACAGCACGTCCAATGGTTTCTGTTTGGTGAAGAATCTTCCAGGTTTATGTATAAAGAACAAACTACATTAACTCGGAGGCTTCAACCACACGATGACGTTTTCAAACTAAAACCATCTCTAAAACCCCGCCCACACTGACACACCTGGAAACACACGACCACTGACATACACGGAACATAAAACAGAAACAGCTGCAAAATCCAGAATGTAACTGAACAGCAGCTGTTAACAAAGACGACGAGGTCAGTAACACTTTGATTATCCATGTTGTTTCTACTCTGGAAGCTGAGCCTGGGGTCAATCAGCGGGAGGTTGAGAGTGTCGACGTCATCGTTTCCAAACATCGCAGGTTCTGCTCGTTCAGACTAAAACGAGACCTCGCAAACGTCTGGGGAGAAGAGTGGACGAGTTGAAGCTCATCAGAGCGGCTGAGGTTAGTTACAGTTACTCAGTTTAACAGTTTCTGTCTTTTAAATAAAGTTCCTTTCAACAGGAAGTCAAACTTTTCTGAAAGATTTATGGAACTTAGAGCCAAATAGAAAAGATATATATATATTTCTTAACGTCACATTAAGCAGTGAAACAACAGTAATATCACAGTGTTGGAATCAGCCTAAGGATCCTGTTTCTTTAATAAACACTTAACGGAGCTAACGGAGCACCCTCAGTTGTGACTCGATGAGCGCCCCCTGCTGGTCACATTAAAGCAGAGACAGTTTTCTGCAGGGCCGCTCCGCCACTACCTCTCTCTCTAACCCCCCCCCCCGGCCCCCGACACACGGCACAGCACCGGCAGTGTATCGCCATGACGACCAGCCCAGATTGCCGGTCACCATAGTGTGAGGTCAGTGTTTCCATGGCGATGGAGCAGATGAACGGTAATCCGTCCTTGTTTTTGCACCATGGAAACAGGATGGGCGGGTGGAGACGGAGAGCGGGGGGGTGGAGTCATGAGCATGTGTTAGCATGTGTTAGCATGTGTTAGCATGTGTTAGCATGTGTTAGCATGTGTGTGTGATCCCCCCACTCCTTCCTCTCACAGTAAATGTGCCTTCATGTTCTGCAGATCCATCAGCAGCTGAAGATTAAGAGACGTGGACGAACTGGAGCCAAAACCAGGTCACTGCAGACGTTTGTGCTGCAGGAGGCAGCGACGCAGCTCCGCACACCACGGGAAGGACAGAGGACACAGAGGACAGTTAGACACAGTGATGAGCAGCCTCAGGTTTCTGTTCTACACTGACTGCACCTTTATTTTACTCTTTGCTGTTGTTTCCTCGTCTCCGCACAAACAATCCTTTTATTTAACTTCCTGTCTGAGGATTATGAACTTTGTTCTTCTGTTTTACTTTGTACGTCAAATGAAAACAAGTGTTAGGGGACGAAGACACATTAGCAGATGAAGCCGCACTTCTTTGAATCTGCCAGTAGAGGTGAATAAAGAGTCATATTTAACTGATTGTTAAACTGATTGATGTGATTGATGGGTAAATGGGGGGGGGGGGGGGGGGTTGCAGGTTCTGAATGACCTCATTGTTAATATTTCCCACAGCTGCTCCTCCGAGCTGAAATAAAAGAACGAGTGCACATCGACACCAGCTTCACATTCATCACCTCTGACTCTCCTTTAAAACAACCCTCCTCCTCCTCTTCCTCCTCCTCCTCCTCCCCCTCTTCCTGCTCCTCCTCCTCCATCTTTCAAATGCTGCGGAGGCTCCTGATTGGCTGACCGACTTGCTGCGAGGCGTAAGGGGGCGGGGAGCAGTAGCCAATCCTGTGCTCCCTCCATCTCCCAGCCCCCTCTTCTTCTTTCTTTTTAAAGCCTGCATGAATATTTACCCTCCTATACCCCCCCCCCCCTCCTCCCAAGAAAAAAAAATCCCCTCTGAGATTTAAATCTGCGCCCGGCCTCCCCCGCCTCTCCCCCTCTTGCTCATGAAGAAGAACAGGAGCGTCTCTCAACATGGAGGAGGCCGCTCGCTTTGTGTCGCTCACACAATGGAGTCCAACCCCCCCCCCCCCCCCCCCCTCCCCTGCAGATTTGAGGTTGTGGTGCAGCAGCAGCTCTGAACTGCAGCTCACAGCTCGGCCTATAAATAACTCTGCAGCCATCTTATCTTCTGCCCTGTTGGTTCTTTTTGTTTCGAGCTGGGGAGGGGGGGGGGGGGGGGGGGGCACCAGGGTCACATGATGAGTGAAATGAGCTGAAGGCCTCGAGTGTTGATCTGTAGAAGAGGAACAAACGCTGGAGGGTAGAGGAGAATGAACAGGTAGTGAGGGGGACGAGGTGTTTGTGACTCATGTGACGCTGAGGTTATCGACCTGGTCACTGAAGGCGTCACGTGCCCGACAGGTTCCTACACAAGGCACGTTGTTTGAAAAAGCTCGGTGACAAGATGAACATGTAGAGTGATTGTTTGCAGGAGGAGCAGCAGCGACACAAGACCACGGTGTGAGTCCATCACTCAGAAGAACAATTCAAATCGGCCAGGAGCGTCCTCACAGCTGCTGCCTCTTCTCTCATGCACGATTCATCCACAGAAAATAACGATGGACTCAAGAGACGTTTGCTCTGTTTCTCTTTGGTTTGTGACTGTTTGACAAACCAAAGACATTTTAAGACTCGAACATATTCGCAGCCTCAGTTAATCTCAGCTACAGATTTACCTTCGAAAACACAACTGTCTTCATGGAAAGATAAATGATTATTGGTGTTGGCAGAGTAAAGATATAACATTATGTACTTCTACATAAATATTCTAACTCTGTTGTCGACATGACACAGAGAGCAGCGTCACTAATGTTGGATGTGTGTGATTTTGAAAAAGATTCCTCGGCTGTTTATTCTTAATCTAAACTCCTAATTAAACGTAAACATTTCTAACTCACGAAGACAAAGTGCCGAAGCTCCACGAGAACATTCTTAAAAAGTTAAACGTTAAAGTTGAAGAACGTCCCTGTGATGAAACATCAGCTGGACGTCTGCAGTCACTCAGGTTCACTTTGTTTTGGGACTGCGCCACCTACAGGTCGAACACACAAAACGAGAGTGAGTGCAGAGAAAACAAACAAGCAGACACGCACGTGTGTTTGTTCTGCATCTCATTTAAATTGTAATTGTTTGCACACAAAACAGATCCTGTAAAACAATTCAATATCAGTCAGGTGGTAAACATCTGGATCAAGGTCCTGGTGATTCTCTACATGTGGAAACAGGTTTTTCTCAGAGCTGCAGATTCAGAAAATCCACTTGGCTGGGCAACAATTCAAGGAGGTCAAAGGTCAGGAGGAGACACGCTGCTGCCATTTTCCTGTTACACTCATGTGGCACCACCTAGAGGATACAAGTGGGGCCTGCAGCTAAACCACTGACACTTGAAGATGAAAACGTTCTGCACCAAGAGACGTTTCTAAAGGATTCTCTTACAGTAGATTAAACATATATGAAGTTCCTGATTGGCTTTTCTTCATACTGTGGTTTTTTGTTGTTTTTTACTGCTTCATCTGTTGTTGTTATATAAAATGCTACATAAATAAAGTTGATTATTATATTCTATAAATACTAATGTTGCATCAATGTGTTTATATCTACCTGGGAATTGAACCTCTGAGCCACTCTACCTCCTGAGCCACAGCCGCCCCGTGTTTCAGATGGATGACACAGAACTACACTGAACAGATTTCCACTAAACTTGATGAAGGATGTTCAATGTTGGTGTGGATCTGGATTCTCTATCATGAGATCAAACGTTATGTTAACATTTGTATTGATTTCTCAGAGAATAATTCATGGATCCTGACATCCAGACATATTCTGAGGACTGATATTTACGAGTGTGTGAGATCTGACCTTCCTGAACGGTGTTAAAGTTAATACAACACAGACATTAGAAGTTTGAATAAAGAGAACAGCCTCATGGAGTCAGTTCGTTCTGAGACTGAGATCATGTTCAACACGTGTGTGTTGTTTAAAGTACGATGATGGGATTAGATTTTAGGTTTCTACTTTTCTGAAGTTTCTGCTCATTTCTCTTTATTGTTCATTGTGATTTGTTGCCGATGGAAACAACTTAGATTTCAAATTTTAAATGTTTTTTGGAGGATTTAATGTTTAATTTTGACATAATAAAAGCTTCTGGTTTATCTTTTCTTACTGTCCTGCGGATGTTCTGCGCTGCACGGGTCTTCCTGAGTGTCAGCTGACCTGGGTTCTTGGTCATGGCCTCGCCCAGTGTATTCACAGGAGATCACTGTTACACACCTACAAACGTTAATTTTATTTATTTATCTATATTCTTAAAATGTTATTTTACTTTCTGTATTTGGGGATGTGTTTGGAGGAATATGAAATCGCTGTTATTTTGAGTGAAAGATAAAATCAGTAAAAATCTTTTTACCTGCCGAGCAGCCCAGTTTAAATCTCTTGCTCCTGTTGACGGAGCTGAACTCAGATGACGGACACGAAAACCTTCTGTTCAACTGGAATCAGCCAGAGGTCGCGACGCAGTAACAACACACACACACTGCCACCTGGTGGACACAACTCCTCCTACACCGAGCTGCTGATCCCAGCTCGTCTCAACATTTTCATCCTGAAAAAAGAGATGAGATCACGGGAGAGCAGAGGATTGGAATCGTGTCATTACCTGTTTTCTGTCTGTAAAATGGTCAAATAAATATCACAAAGGTCAAAGGCAGAAACTCAATTACATATATTTAAGACTGTTGAATTCAGATTGTTGAATTTAACAGTTTTTTTACTTTTTAAGATGCTGTGGAAAACAAATGTTGATTTGTTCCAGTCCGACGACCTGCTCACAGAATCAGGAGAGACAGCTTCACACATCTGCACCGTGGCCCTGAGTTCACTTCCAAAATACAGACATGTGTTCTAGAGTCTGTGAGAGAAGAACAGGAGGAAGAACCTTCAGCTACCAGGCTCCTCTCCAGAGGAACCAGCTCTCACTCTGGGTTAAACAGCAGTAATAGAAATAGTAATCATCGTGTGTTGATCAGTCAAATCCACTGAGAAGCAGACAAAGAACTAACAGCAGGACACATTGAGGATGCGTTGGATCCACACAGGCTCCGCCCCTCGCCTGAATGTTCCTGACGTTTTCCTGTAGTTGTGAACGAGTCTGACCCTGAAAACCTGCTGCTGCTTCTTCACACCAGAAACACTAACACATGTCAAGACGCTATTTTCTGGACATTTTCTGGAGTTGATGTCTGAAAACGACTGAACACAACCAAGTCTTAAACAACTCAGCATCTCGGCAGCCTGAGCTTCTCCTTCATCCTGGATGATGTTCTGTCTCTGGTCCTGTTTGGCCTTCTGTACGTACAACTGAGCTCGCTGCGCCTCCTGCTGGGCTGAGAGGAACAAACACACATACAAGGTCCATATTAGAACTCATTTTGAAACTATAACAGGTTATATAATGTACCCCCAAGTGGCATCAATGCCTTCTTTCTCTTTCTCTCTTACGTCTGTACCCGTCACAGAGTCTGTTGCATGCCAGAGCGGCATTTGTGCACGTGCACCCCCTCTATCACCATAGATTCACTGAATTCTGAGAAACTGCATAGAAAGTGAAACCAAATTCTCTGATCTGTCCCTTCATCCTAAACCACACCAACATTTAACCAGTTCTTCTCTGATGCATAATTTACTGGAACAAAAGTGTTGTAAAGACAATCCCATGATCTCAGCAGCAGAGTTAATACTTCCTGTCTCTGTCAGCTGCACCCGGCTGCTCCACCTCTCGCCTGAATAATGCAGAGCATTTGTTGCTGTTGTCAACGCGTCTGTGCAGAAAACCTCCGGCTGCATTGTGCATGTGTGAAAGACAAACTATGTGTAAACTCCCGACCCAATCCTCCAAACTTCATCTGCAGGTCATGTCTGAAATGGATAAAGAAACTAAAGTGTGGAAACTCTAAGCCCTTTATGTATTTATTGACCTTTAAGTTTGTATTTATATTTGGTTTCACGCTCAGTTTCACTTTTGTTGCCTTATTCTACTTCTCTCACCTCATACCTACTTCTTTAGTGTGAAAGCTTTGTCGACGTTCTGGTGGCTGGACTTTCATCTCGCTGACTTGTTATTACTCTTATGCTCTTGTGTTTGACAGGTTTCTGTGCTACTTGATGCCAACATTTCACATCAGTAACGAACAGAAACAGTCCAGAACCAAAAGACGTTGAAAACAACAGCTTCATCAAATCTTCACCTCTTAGATTGAATGCTCACTGTAGGCCTCCCTCCAGTCCTGAAGATGATCGCTCTCTGTCCTCCTTCAACTGCACACAGAGTAAAAGTACTCTTACCAAACTGTGTAGTATAAGTAATCCATTACTGAGTTATACTCAGTAGAAGTACTAATGACCTCCTGTACTTCAATTATCAGCAGAGGAATCGTCGGAGTTAGAATCGGATTCAATGTAAATACAACTCTTATAACTTATATATATATATATATATATATATATATATATATATATATATAGCGAGTATCGCCACTGATTTCCCAAATCCATTTGATTCCAATTGGATTCAATATCGATTGAGTTGAGGATATTTCAGTGTACAATACACTAAAGCTGTCAACTGAACAACAAACCTCTCACTTGGTGCATTATTGAAAATATTAAGGTAGGTCTGTTACAATAACTAATTTTGCTGAACGATATTTTCTCCAAGAAATTACCTGTGAATGTGACTTCCTTCCCTCCGTCAGCCAGAGCTCCAGCACCGATCGGCAGTTTGACACCGAGTCCTGCACCACGAGGTCCGGAAGACATTCTGCCTGCGATGAGCTGAGACACGAAGACAGAGGACGAGATGAGTGAAGCTGCTCGGACACGTTGGGACACAGTGCCCACTGAGGACTGAGACATACGAGCATTCTGTCAAACAGGCGGGACACTGACTGACCTTCATGCTGCAGTGGTGACCAAGCTGAAGGTCGACACCCTCTTACAACTTGACATGGACGCTATTTGTCCACAAAGCGATTCAGCGTGCAGGACTGACCAGACTCCACGCTGTGTGTCTGCTGTGGTCAGTCGCACACAAGATAATTACCCACCCCACCCCATCTCTCTCACACACACACACACACACACACACACACACACACACCACTGTAGTTTTAATTTTGGTTAGTTTGCAGAAGCCAAGTTATCAAGGTTGAGCAGTGATGAGCGACAGCAGCAAACACTGGTTTACAACAGATTGTATAAAGTAGAAGCTTCTCGATTTGGAAATAAACACAGTTTTCCATCAAAAATACACATGTGATTCATTACATGACTGAGCTTTGATTAAACACATTCATATACTGAACATGGCTCAAAACACCACCTAGTGTTTGAAAGCGTCTTGGACCTTTCAGGATGGTAATGTCAGTTTGGGGCGTCTCTACGTGTTATGTATAAAACACTGGAGAACATATGAGAGAACGAGGCATCACAACAACACCCAGTGACCAGTGGCAGACGTCCAAGACAGAGGGTCAAGTAGCTGGACAGCACCGGGCCCTGACAGGATCCACACCTCCTGGCTAAAGAAACTACCTCCATGAGCGCCTGGCAGCACAAATGAACCGGCTGCTAATGGAGGGTCCCCCCCTCCATACTTTATATATTATACAAGATAAATAACAACTAAATGTGGTGATAATTGTGATATTAATATTAATGTGTCATATCATTTAGTTCAACACTCATCTGTCACCTTCTCTCTTTGAGTTCTGTCTTTTTATTCTCCCTGAGTCTTCTTCACTTTGTCCTCATGTCTGTATTATTATAATTATAAATTATATTAAAGTCTGGAGCTCAGGTTGCTTCCGTCAGCCGACCTACGTCACTCAGGTTACTGTTGCTGCTCGCTGATTGGCTGTTGGCTCAGCTCCTCGTGAGGAAATCACTCCTTTTATAGTGAACAGAGCGCCGAGCGGCGGCTTCCGGGTTCAAACTCTCTCAGCATGTAGAGGAGGAGACACCTGGACCGACACACGGGACACACGCACGGTATCGATCAGTGATCAGTGCAGGTGAGGAGCGGGGCGGGGCGGTGCGGGGAGGGAGGTGGTGCTGGGGGCAGAGCAGGACCGGGACCGGGACCGGGACCAGGACCAGGACCTGGACCCCGGACCCCGGACCTGGTCTGTGGGTGGATCCCTAACAGATCAGACATGTCAGGTCCTGCAGACTCACCAGGAACAAAAAACACAAAACTGCTTTATCCTCAAGTTCAGTGTTTATCTGCTCCAACTAACTAACTAACTAACCAACTAACTAACTAACCAACCAACTAACTAACCAACTAACTAACTAACCAACTAACTAACTAACTAACTAACCAACCAACTAACTGTTCATCTAAATACGAAAAGACTTGATTACAAGTTAAACATCCGCGTTACTTGAATGAAACAAGAGTAAAAGTTCATATGAGGAACAGGAGAGACGTGTGTGTGTGTGTGTGTGTGTGTGTGTGTGTGTGTGTGTGTGTGTGTGTGTGTGTGTGTGTGTGTGTGTGTGTGTGTGTAATAAAATATCCACTACAGTGGAAAGTACAACAAATAATAATAATGACGCTAATGTTTATAATAATAATAATAATAATAATAATAATAATAATAATGATGATGATGATGATGATGATGATGATAATAATCATAATGACAATAATAATAACTAGATGAGCTCAAACCTCCTTTTCACCAGGCTGAGATCTGAACCACGTTCACAGAAAGGTTTTGTCAACATTAAACAGGTTAAATTATTATAATATCATTATTATGACTATTACAAAACAACTAAACCATTATATTATTACCTTATTATACTCCTGTGCTATTTTCTATCATCACAATATCTAAAATGACTTATATGACTTAGAAATGACTCAATGGTTTATATACATACTATTACAGTAGTAGTATAGTATAGACTAATATAGATAGTGCAGCATCTCTATGTTATATATTGACCGTATATCTACATTGCTGACCACTGATTTAAATGTGTTATTTATTATTTATTTTGCCAGTTGTGTTTACATGCGTCATGCATGCATGAGGTGATCACACCGCGTCATTTGTTTGTTTATAAGTTGTATGTTCTGTTGCACTATGTTTTACACTTTGACAAACGTGTCGTAAACTTTACATGAGGACGAATGACGATGAAAATAAACCTGAAACTTGCAGAAACAGACGAGACGCTGAAAATATGAATCAAAATCACAGAACTCTAAAAACACGAGGTATGAATGTGAGTCATCACCGAGACGATGTGTTTGTGTTCGTCTTGTGTTGTTCCGTTGTGCTATTTGACTGAAGCAACAGGTGTTCGTCATGTTTGATGAGTCTCGTGTTGTCGGAGGAAGATGAACGTAGAAACTCTCAGTGAGCGTCTCAGCTCGACCTGAGCTCAGTCTGAGTTCCTTCCTCTCTTTTTAAATTTAGCTCAAACTTTCAGCGACTTCATCACTTCCTCTTTTCACTGTTTCCAACCAGAAGACGCTGCTCACTGTGTTTGACCTGCCGAGCGTTTGACTCCTGAGTGCACGGAGATCACTGATCACCGACCCGTGAGATTTCCTGTTGGAGCTCAACTCACTTTAGCTGGACAGCAGAACAGTGTGCGTCTGTCACATGCTGCTGTGAACATGTGCGGTTGTATTTTTTTAAGCAGAGATGCTTGTGTGCACAATACTGTTGGTGGTTAAAGTGTCATTAATGTGAAGAGACGCTACAGAGATCAGATCTCTTTTGAAATGACACACACAGAATCCTGAAGGAGTCTGATTGGACCTGAGGAAGGATTTGAAAAAGTCCAACCTGGAGAAGTGCAGCTGGAAAACTCTCAGACTTTTAATTTTCTCGTGTTCTTGGGTGATAATGATTGAAAGTCTTTGCAGTCAGTCCACCAGAGTCCAGTTCTGTACTGAGGTCACAGAAACACAAAGTCAAACAGATGGAGGCAGCTCCACAAGATTTTAGCTTTTCGATGTTTCATTAAAGGAAGTGTATGAAGTTCAGGACCAAAATAGTCAAACGCAGGTCAGGGTTAATGGTTTTGTCGGTGGAGACGATGAACAGAACGATGTCTGTTGGTGGTGAAGCAACAAGGATCTGACTCTTTAACACAAAGTTCTGTCTCTGTACGAATCCCATGGAAGGACGACGGAGCCTTTGAAACGGGTCGGTGCAGTCGCACTGCTGTCGGTCTAGAAACGCTGTCTGAAGGGTCAGTGTCTGATCCTGAAGCTGACGTGCTCGCTGCTGCTCTAGAACCGTCCAAGTCCAGGTGAGATGTGTTGTTCACTCTGAGAAGTGGCTTCGCAGCTCCGACCAGGATGACCTCTGACCTCTGACAGCTGCTCACTGGAGGGTTTTAGTTTGTGAGTAAAGGCTCTGAGACAGTTAGCGTGGACAGTGACTGAAGGTTCCAACCGGACCTGCTGACATCAGCCCTCGACACAAACACACTCTCATCGTCCTGGCTTTACTCACGTGTCGTCCTCTGTGTTGACAGCATGGGGAACCTGATCAAAGTGTTGACCAGAGACATCGACAACAATGGTGGAAACTTCTTCCTGGACTTTGAGAGTAAGACACACACACACGTTTTGTGCTTCTATCTTAGTGAGGACACTCATTGACATAATGCATTCCCTAACAAGCTGACCCTGACCCTAACCATCCAAACTACACACACACACACACACACACACACACACACACACACGTCCGAGTAAGTAAACAATCAGCCTGTGCTTCAAACATTTTAAAGGAAGTGATGATATTTTACCTGCACAACAAAATCAGAACTTGAAAGCACAGAACAATCCAGAGTCCAGTGCGACCGGTCTGCAGACTCACTGTGGTCTCGACCCTGTGGCTCTCTTTTCAGATGCTCAGCCCTCACAGTCGGAGACGGCGGTGTGGGAGACGGTGAACAAGGTGCTGATGGAGGCCCGGGTCATCCTGGAAGACCTGCAGGCGTACAGAGGAGCAGGAGAGGAGATACGACAGGTAACACAGAGCGGAACGGACCCGTCAAGTCCTCGTGTCATGTTTGGTCCTAACAAGTCCAGGTCCAAACATTAACGCCATGACCATAGACAGTAAAAAAAGATGGACGACACGTCTCTACGTCCTCCTGTTGTACAAAATGAAACTAAAACATCTCTTATACAAACGCTGCCATTTGGTGCAGATGACGTCATTGGTCCCGCCCACACACACTCATGACCAATCAGGAGTAAGTCTCAGCTGTCAATCATCACGTCTCAGCCTGTTTTTATATCATCAAATAACTGATTCAAACCAAACTGATCAGAAACACTTGAACAAACCTCAGAGAGAAGAACGACCTGAAACGACAGAAACATCTTTAAACATTTATTTAACGTCTACTTTGATAGTTTATGACCAATACTGCAGCCAGACACCAGGGGGCAATTTTTTTTATTTGGCTTCACTTTTGTCGTCCATCTTTATTTACAGGCTGTGGTCTTGACTGTGTGTGTGTGTGTGTGTGTGTGTGTGTGTGTGTTCAGGCCATCCAGAGTCCTGGTGTGGAGCGCGTGCAGGAGAAGGCGTGGTCAGCCGTGGTTCCTCTGGTCGCTAAACTGAAAACCTTCTATGAGTTCTCCCAGAAGCTCGGTGAGAACCTGAACTCAACAGTCCTCGTGTTGTGATCAGTCCCTCACTCTGGACACAACATGTTCCCACCTCTCATAAGCTGCTTGCAGACACACTGAGCTCTTTAGTGCCACCATCAGGACAGAATTCACACTTGTGCTCAGGAAGTGGTAAATTTACACCAAGATCTGCAGCTGGAGCCGTTTTTCATTATTTGTTCATTCAGTCGAACTGTCCCTTCTGAAGAAATAAGCTGAGATCAGCTCCTGCTCTCTTCATGTCTCTGAAACACGTTGAGTGGATTTGTGTTTTCTTGTGTCAGAGTCCAGTTTGCAGTGTCTCCTCGACGTCCTCACCAGCTCCGGCTCCACTCCCACTCAACATCTGGAGCAGAAACAGGCTCTGGCTCGTCAGTTCGCTCACATCATGCACTTCACGCTGCGTTTCGACGAGCTCAAGGTCGGCCCCTGTGACCCCCACCCCCCACCCCCCACACTCCAACTTCACACCATCCCACATCCCACATCCTCTGCTGTCTCTGTTTCAGATGACCAACCCTGCCATCCAGAACGACTTCAGCTACTACCGCCGAACCATCAGCCGCATGCGAATCAACAACCTGTCGGTGAGACGCACGCAAAGGTTCAGCTTCGTCATCATCGTACAACTCAGGACATGTAGAAATAAATCAAGAATATTACACGAGAAAACAGATTTAACAATGAAATAGAATGAAAGATGCTGCATTTGTTCACGTTGGTCTGGATATCTTATCTTATCACCTTGACTGGGTTTCCATGGCAACTTTCTCAGGGCGAAGCCAGTAACGAGGTCAACAACGAACTGGCCAATCGGATGTCTCTGTTTTACGCCTGCGCCACGCCGATGCTGAAGACGCTCAGTGACGCCACGTCAAAGTTCGTGTCAGACGTGAGTCCGTTCATCAATTCATTTCTTTATGAAAAAACATTTTTTAGTGAATGAACCGAAAAGTAGCCAAGAAACAAAGAAAGAAAAAACAGGACACAATGAACCAAGTCAAATATTCTGAATGAATGAATGAGTGTAATGAACAGTTCGCCCTGTAGGGGTCAGCAGCAGGACTGTAGACTGTTGGTTTGGTGTAAATTAGCAGCAGGGGGCGCAAATAAAAAATTCTAGATTACATTCCTTTGATAAACTCCATTATTATTGTTTCTCTTTCATTATATCTTTATGTCTATATTTAGGTCTTTATGACATGTTTATTCTGTTATATACACAATATTTTTATTCTATTTATATAGTCTTTTATTTTTTGATGTATTTATCGTCACTGGATGAATTGTAAATATATATTTTACACAAACTAAATAATGATGTTAAGTGTTAAATAAACATATATAAGCATAAATGGGTTTGAATAAATGAAATATTAAGAGATTTAATTAAATAACATTTCTTACTCAGTAATGAATTTATGTTGGAAGTTACTGTATCTGGATGTAACTGCAGTATCCTGTACTTATACACACAGTATAATGGTTTGTGAATATGAACTCTGACTGAAACTTTATTGTTCTGCTGCAGAATCCAGATGTTCCACTTGAAAACACGACAGACTGTCTGAGTACGATGGCCAGTGTCTGTAAAGTGATGCTGGAAACACCGTGAGTCTTGAACATGATCCTGAACGCATCACCAGGATCATCCCACAGCCTGACTCTGTGTGTGTGTGTGTGTGTGTGTGTGTGTGTGTGTGTGTGTGTGTGTGTGTGTGTGTGTGTGTGTGTGTGTGTGTGTGTGTGTGTGTGTGTGTGTGTGTGTGCAGGGAGTATCGCAGTCGTTTCGCCAGCGAGGAGACGGTGTTGTTCTGCCTCCGTGTGATGGTCGGCGTCATCATCCTGTACGACCACGTTCACCCGGCCGGAGCCTTCGTTAAGACGGCCAACATAGACGTACGTTCACGAGACACAGGATCACACCACCCACTGTAAACAAAGATCCAAAAGAGAATATTATTTATCGCCCCCCGGTGGCTGGCTGCAGTATAGCTCATAAGCCTCCTCCATGTTATCAGATGGGACATGAACCAAACTAATTACTCAAAGTAGACGTTAAATAAATGTTTAAAGATGTTTCTGTCGTTTCAGGTCGTTCTTCTCTCTGAGGTTTGTTCAAGTGTTTCTGATCAGTTTGGTTTGAATCAGTTATTTGATGATATAAAAACAGGCTGAGACGTGATGATTGACAGCTGAGACTTACTCCTGATTGGTCATGAGTGTGTGTGGGCGGGACCAATGACGTCATCTGCACCAAATGGCAGCGTTTGTATCAGAGATGTTTTAGTTTCATTTTGTACAACAGGAGGACGTAGAGACGTGTCGTCCATCTTTATTTACTGATTGATCAAGAGTGTGTATGGGCGGGACCTGGAGACCACTGCTCCGCTCTGCGATCACACTGAACAGACTCGGCCTTAACGTGTCCTGTGAATTCTTTTACTAACATGTGTTTCCCTCTGTTTCCGTGGTGATGTTCAGATGAAAGGCAGCATCAGAGTGTTGAAGGAGCAGCCGCCCAGCAGCGTGGAGGGATTACTCAACGCTCTCAGGTCTGTAAAGCTCACAAACACGAAAGAGACACAGAATCATATCTGTAGTTAATGTCGAGCGTCTGAGGCGGCAGACAGATTTAATACGTTTTGTTTTAAAGAGACGTTTTACAATGAAAACGACCTCCGTCCAGATGAGTGTTTTTGCTCCATATCAGAAAGAACCTCCGTCCACACCTGAAAACACACGTCACATGACCATTCTCCTCCACTGGTCATGTGATGTAAACAGGAAGTAGATTGTCTCTGCAGTTGGTTGCTTAGTAACAGAAACTCCTCTGAAGGAGGAACAGTGATTTCTTTTATAGAATCGAATAGAATCCTTTTATTGTCATTGCACAGTGTTCAACCAGATTGAGCAGAAATCCTCAAGGTGCATAGTATAAATAGAAACATTTAAAAGAAAACTGAAAAGGAGCGACGACGAGGTGGAGCTGTTACTGACAGGAAGTGTTAGCAACGCTATGTGTTCACCGCTGGAAGTCGAGTCATGTGACTGATGAGAACCAATCAGGAAGAGAACGTCTGCGTCATCGTTTACTAGTCTCAGTTTCTGTTCAGGCTAAAACACAAACCCAGAGTTTTCAAACTAAGACGTATGCTACTTGCACAAGTCTCAGATTTAGAGGCTGGTAAAGTCCAGCAGGCGTAACCATAGAAACAGTGATGAGTTTTCAAACTAAAAGGTTTCAGTGTGGGCGGAGCCTTTGGAGACGGACTTTCATCACCCACCTTATCCTCCTGCAGGTACACGACCAAGCATCTGAATGACGAGACTACCTCCAAGCAAATCAGAAACATGTTGCAGCCAAATTAACTCAACTCAAGAGTTTTGGTCCGAATTTCAAAAGAACTACTGAACAAACCTTTGTCTAAAGTTTCTCTGTTTAACCTCATTTGTTTTTACTCTCATTTATATAAAAAACAGTTTGTTCTGGTAAAAATCAGCTGCATCACATCAGATTTACAACAAATACAACGTGTTCACCTTCATTAGTGCAGTGGATGTTTTTTCTTTGTTGTCATCAGCTTACAGTAAACTGATGGTTCGATCCCTGGAGTGCAGAGAGAAAACGCACGTTTTCAGCCTCTTGGCCAAAATGAAACACTGACAAAAATACAGTACGTGAAAACATTTATTTCCTCCAAATGTTTTCCTCAAAACATGTTGTTTGTCGACTCGTTGTTTCTCCTGAAGTGACGTCGACTTGGCGTTAGCAGATATGTTTTCACGTGTTGTTTGTTTGAACCCAGAAACTTCTAATTGGTTCTTTTCATATTCAACAGAGAATCGAATCTTGCATTGGTGCATTTATGAATCTAACACAAAAATCGATGTGCGTCTTGTTTTTTGTCTCAAGTCAGAATCGGACTCAGTTTTCAGTTCAGTGAAGCACGAATGTGTCAGAACTTTCCATAGAATCTTTCAGTTTTGAAGAATGTCTTCATCTGTAAACAAACGTAAATCACAGTCGAACTCACTGTAACCACGGCAACATTTTACTTCCTGTTTCTGTCAAAGTTTCTGTGACATTTTCCAAAATACAAGCTTTTATTTGTTTTGTTAGTTGTTTTTTGGGAGCGTAGTAAACATGCTAACGGGAACAGTTGAGTTAGCGAACAGAAGGAGAACCACTGTGACGACGCGGTACTGAACGAGGGAAGCCTCAGACTGATGTGATGGCTGCTGACTGGAACCTTTCACAAACTGTTTTATTTTGTGTGTTGCCGCTGCCATTTTGAATGATGTTTGTGTGTCGGTGGAAATAAAGTCACGATTTTTAAGAAAAGCCTTTGTTTGTTTGTTCTGGAGTCACAAGACGTTATTCTGAGTTTTCCTTGTTCCACTCGATACAACCTGTTCATGAAGTGTGGAGACGAATCGACGGGAGACAGTGTCAATTTCCTTTATTTCATTTATAATACTTTTATCAGCTGTTAGCAAACTTCCTTAAACAACATTTAACTTGACTCATGTTGACTCGTGTGGTGTGTGACATTCTTTAAATAGAATTCAAAGGTCTTCCTTCTCGGGGTCGGGATGGACCGCCCTGTATAACTATGTTCTGTCTATGTGACCCTTGATTAGAGGTTTATTCTGAATGGGGCTCTTATAGTTCACTCTGATCTTGTTCCTGGAGTCTTTGGAATGACCCTGAAATGGGATCTGCTTCTCTGTAAATACAAATACAGAGTTACCTTCACTATGTAACTAAATCAATGTGTTTCACACTCTTCTCACAGCAAATCAACAGCGAACTCTTTGTGTTTATTGGAGCAGCTGCTGAGTCTACAAGCTTGTATCGCTCAAAGAGCAGAACACATCATCGACTCAACTCACTGACAAAACAATAAAAGGTTCTGCTGTGAACCAGGAGTACCACAGGGACTTATTCAAGGGCCCATTTCATTTAGACATTTTCTCTTTGGACACACGTATATAAATAAGTCGATTTCACAATAAGAGGCAACATATAATTGGTATGTGTTACACACATAGAAGTAAAAGTATTCTGCTCATCATGGTGAGAAGTTGTGGTGTAAAAATAAAAAGCAGAAAAGTTGTTTGATATTATTTTAGATGTTCCCGTTGGACGAGATAACTAACATTCCACTCTGGGAACATGTGGTAAGTTTGATTTCTAAAGGTATTTTTCCAGTGAGGAGTTGGACACTAGAGGGCAGAAGTATCATTATTATTAACAGCAGTAACTGAATGTCGTACCAGACACTAGAGGGCAGCAAAGCACAAGTTATAATCCCGACTGCAACTAACTGATGACGTTTAACTACTATGACACTTTATAATTATAACGATACAATAATAATGAACTACAACAACGATATGATGATAACTATGTGAACTGATATAACTCACGTCATGTTCTGAGGCACGTTCAGTTTCCTTTGTTTAATCTTTCATCTAAACATCGTAAACGAGTGAATTTAAAAGACTATGAAGATGAAATATATACATTTATAAATATATACACACTTATACACATCAAGCTCCATCTTGTTTTCAACAGCAGACATTTGAAGCTTCAGCACAAGCAGCGTGTCAGAGACTGAAGTTTCATAATGTTCCCGTCATGATCGTTTCACTGCTGAACTCAGTTTATTATTTTTGTTTCCTCTTTACAAACTCCCCCTCATCAGAAAACCACACGACAGCTTCAGCTGAACCAGCTTCCGCCTCCTCTGTGGGCCGCAGGGGCTGATGGGAGGTTGGAGGACCCATCTGACCTCACAGCTCGTCCTCGTTAGAGCGCCACTTCTCCTCAGGTTCACCCGAGGAGACACCCTGCACAACATGCTTCTCCTCCCAGCGGCTGCTCTGTGCTGCCTGTGTTCAGGTGAGTGTTTCCAGACAATCAGGGGCTAACACGCTCCACCTCACCGCCACACTCACCTCCGTCCATCTGTCTGTCTACAGCGCTGGTTGCCATGGCAGCAGAGCTGACTCAGGACCAGTTGTCTTTGACCAGGACAGTTGGTGAAAAGGCCTCGTTCAGCTGTGGAGGAACTGATCAGTGTAGCTGGATATACTGGTTTCAGAAGAAAGACACAGAAACGTTCAGACAGATTCTTTATATACATAGTAGTGGTTCTGTTTATCCAAATAACAATCATCCTCAGAAAGACGACTTCACAGCTGAGATTAAACAGAACAGCTGTGAGTTGAAGATAAAGAAAGTTAAACCCTCTCATGCAGCCACGTACTACTGCTCCTGTTGGGAGTCTGGAACCCACAGTGAGAAATGATCTGTGCAGCCTGAACAAAAACCAGCATGAGGAGCAGTGGAAGAGAGAAGTAAACCACAGCGTCACATGTCTCACCTCCATCCGACAGCTGTTCTCCACCTTTCTATTCTAAAGACTCTTACGTTCAGCGACGTTTCAGCAGGTTTGCTGTCGTTCCACAGACAAACCTTTTCCATCGCCGCCCTTTAAAGGCCCAATCAGAGCAAGTGTCTCATCTCCAACTGGTTCTTTCTGTTTGGACGGCCAGAGGAATCGGGCCTGTAACAGAACTCTGACAGTTCAACCCTCACACCAACACTTTGCTGATCCAGAAGAAAGAACCGCTAACGTTCGGGGCTCAGGTGGAAAAGGAGAGGACAGAGAAGAACTAGAATCACTGAGCTGTGGTCGTATTCCTCCACCAACCAGGGCGGTTTCAGTCCCTCCAGCTGGGACATGTGACACTCACATTAACATGAGGTCACAGTGACCTTTGACCTCTGGAGTCTAATAATTGAATCTTTGAGTCCAAGTGATAACTGGTTAAAATATGAAGAAACTCTCTGAAGACATGCTTGATGGAAACGTGTTAAAGAGGACAATCACATGTTTGGTGAGGCCACAGTGACCTTGACCTTTGACCCTTGACCACCAAATTCTAATCAGGTCGTCCCTGAGTCCAAGTGAAGGTTTGTAGCAGATTTGAAGAAACTCCGTCAAGGTGTTTGTGAGATATCGTGTTCACAAGACTGGGACGGACGGACAATCTGAAACAAGAAGAAGAGAAAAGTTACTAAATTCATAAAATCGTGTGAAACATGAAAATCATCAGGAGCAACAACGCTAACGTTTTATATCGTAGTAATGATGTTTCATAATGAACTCAGCGTCAGTTATAGCACATGATGACAAACGATTGGTTAATCCTGATGAGCTGCGTCTGTCATCTTATTGGTCGCTACACTTCATCATGACATCATCATGACATCGTATACTCTTTACCCGCCAATAAACCGAACCTGCTAATATTTGCTTATAATCACTAAACACAACGACCAGCTGAGTTCTGAAAGTATTGGACCAAATCAAAGTTTGACCTGATGGTGGCGCTACATGAAAAGTCCGAGGCTCATCAGAGTTAGTGCGGTTCATCCTGAGGGGAACGTGAATGTTGTGCTGGCGTGAACATGAGAGAAACATCGTTGAGCTCAGACGGTTTTTGTCTGAGTCTCTTTCACTGTGGAAGTTAATCTTCGGCTCAGGAACCAAATTGTTCGTAACTGGTAAGAAACACTTTTCTTTCCCTTCACTGGTTCCATTGTTGAAAATGTGATGAAAAGAGTTTGAACCATGTTTGATTTTTCCTCGTTGGGACAAACTTCCTCTTACAGACTTTCTGAAATGAACAAACGTGTGACAGTGAAATGTCGCTGCACATCAGACAAAATCCTCTTTTTCTGCTTCAGGTTTGTTCAGAGTCTAAAACGTCTAAAACGTTTTCTGGATTCTCTTCAGCTGCTGCAGAAGGAATCGGAGTTTTCTTTCCTCTCTGAAATAAATTCACTGCTTCATGAGCGGCCGTCGAACCTTCTGCCCCGAACGCTTTGAGACGGACTCGTTACATCTCATTCTTAAACCTGAAACGTTTGCTCAACTTTCTGTTTCAGAAATAACATCAATTAACTCAGTTCTCGTCTCATGATGAATATTTTAAATTAAATCATCATTTTCACAACAACAAAAAATCTACTTAAATAATTATGAAAGTTGCTTAAAAATCCAGACTGATATTTAGGTTTTTAATATAATGCCTGCTGATACATATCAATCTATATATTTTACTAACTCACGTTAAACACATTTAGTATTTAACGTTAAAGATGTTGTTCCGATGAAGGCAATTGCCCTTTAATGGTGAATGTGTATTTTTGTGTGTAAACAATAATGACAAATATATTTTGAATAAATTAAAGATAAAGAGGTTTGTCAATAGACAAATGTTTTTTCATTATATCCCAAATATTAGTTTTATGATCATTTTCTTAATATGACTTAAATATTTCTTGGACCACAACTTATATTTGGTTTGATGTAGAATTTGTTCAAAGTTATGAGGGAACATTTCAGTGTAAATACATCATCATGCAATTATAAATATTTAGTACTCAACCGACATAAAATAGATATTTTTATACGTATATATGAATACGTATAAACAAATCGTATAAATCTGTCTCAGTATAAAAGACAGTTACACCTTCACACTTTGTAATAAACAACAAATTATGTGACCATTAATGTTTTGTGTGTATTAGCAACACAATCCTGTAATATTTATATCTTTCATTGTCTTTTAAATGATAGAACATGTGCACACATTTACAATATGATAGAAATAGTGATAAATCTATAAATCTATGATCAAGTGAAGTTGAAAGGCTGTGACTGTCGCTCTGATGATATATGTGATGTATAACGATGCCGTGCAGCACAGCAGCTGAATCTATCTGTGAAGTATCGATGAGGTGTTTCCAGGATCAGACTGTGAAGTGCAGAGCTGCTGTTCATGTGCATGTGTGTTGTCAAACGTCAGATACGCCGCCGGTGAAGCCCGTGGTGAGCGTGTACCCGGCAGCATCCATAGCCGCCCTGGACGGGAAGAGCTCCCTGCTGTGTGTGGCCTCGAACATGTCTCCTCCTCTGGTCCAGTTCTCCTGGACAAGACAGAGGGACGGTGAGAAGCCGTCCCCTGCAGAGGGAGAGCAGCTGGAGCTCAGAGGGGCAGGACGCTCCGCCGCCATCATGGTGGTCGACCGGGACGCTTCCTACACATACAACTACAGCTGCTACGTCAGGCATGAGGGAGGCACAGTGGAGGCCCCGGCAGAGCAAGGTGAAGGAGGTTTGGTGACTGTGGTGAGCTTCATGTGTCTGTGTCTCTATTCCAGAGCGTGGACTTTCAGTTTGAGAGCAGGACTTATTGATTTCACATTTTGTGAAGCTTTCATGTGAGGACTGAGCCCGACTTCTGAATTCTTTCAGTGGTTTCTGCACTTCCAGCACCGACGACTCCAGCACCGACGACTCCAGCACCGACGCCTCCAGCACCGACGACTCCAGCACCGACGCCTCCAGCACAGACGCCTCCAGCGGTCTGGGCCTGGTCTCAGCGGCAGGTGAAGCTGCTGTGTCTGCTCTACACGCTGCTGATGGTGAAGAGTCTGGTTTACTGCTGTGGACTCGCTCTGATCCACTTCCTGAGAAACAGAGAGCGTCCAGCCGCTGCACACGAGACGACGGAGTTTCCTGCAGCAGCTTCAACTTCTCACTGACTCCTGTTGAGTTCACTCTGCTTCTCTTTTCACTTCAAACATTTGTCTGAACTGTAACTTTGCAAAGTATAAAATAAAGGTTTTTTGATGCTGAAGACATTAAACATCAAAATAAAACACATCTCGTCTCCTTTACATCTGATGTGAACTGACTCCTCGTCTTTGTGCATCAATAATAATTCACACTGACGCTCTTTCACATTAACCCTGTGTTGCATGAATTATTACTTAAACATGTTAAAAACAGGTTTTAATGTGTTTCATGCTGCACAACAAGAAAACAAATGGTTTAAATACAAAGTACAAAAATAACACAACCGTAATATAATTATAAATACATATTGTTTTATACATGTATTTACTAACAGTGAAGCATGGACAGTATTTTATCCTCTCGGACAGAAATTAATAACTGAATGAACTTATTTACTAGTGATTTATACAAAAGTAAGAATTTCTTCTGTTGAAACTATGATTTCCAGTTGATAAAAGTAAAATCCAGAAAATGTTATAAAGTAAAAAAACATTCTTAAACTAAAAACATGTTTTTTCCTCATAAAAAAAGACGTATTGTTTATCAGTGTATTTCAGTACGATGGAGATCAACTGTTAACACTTTGAACATTAATATGTTATAAATTCAGTTTAATTATTGTAGTTATTCTGCTAATACCCTGATTTGACTCATTGATATTTGTCGGCTGCAGAGGAACTAAAGTTGAACTTCACAAACTTTAAACGGATGAAAAACAAATCAGGAGTCGTGTCCAGATGTGATCCAGGCAGAAATATCCAGATGTTTGAGGACAAAGATTTTCATTTTGAAAATGTGTGTGACTGTTTCTGAACCAACAACTAAACCGATGTAAATCAAAATGCGACGACGTCACGTGAACTAAACCACGTTGGTCTCTGCACATGAAGGTTTGTCTGGACACTGGGACAGAAATTCATCCTGGTTCTGCTTTTCTCTTTTTAACAATCAGGTTTTATCATTATCAGGAGGACAAAGTTGTTGACTTGTGTGACGCTGTGTGTGTGTGTTGCTGAGCGGGCGTCAGGAGTGTGTTCAGCAGCAGATATCAATCTGTTCTCGTGGTTTTAAAAACAGCAGTCGACAGTTGAGCCGTGTGGTTTCTGTCGAGGGTTTTAACTTCAACGACACGTCGACAGTTACAACCTTCAGACCGTGAGAAACAACTTCAACTCAGAGACAAATCAGCTCTGATCGAATATTAATAACAGTTACACAACAGAAAATCTGTTATATTTCTGTCTCTGAAAACTGTTTTTATCCTGTTGTTGTTGTTGTGAAGTCCCTTTCATTCGTTACATTAACTCAGTGGTACGTTTATTTGTTATAATGGTTTTATATGAAGCTCAGCTGAGATAAAAACGTTGATTTATTCTTTGAATAAAACAAACTGTGAAACGTCTCATTGCTTTTCTTATTTTGTACTTTTACAATGAATAATAAACTGGTTCACTTCTCAAAACCAAGTTTCAAAGTGCTTGAGAAAGTCAAATGAACATGAAGACAAACACACCCAGTGTGAAACAGTCAACTGGACGTCAGAGGACAACAGACACCACATCCCATACATGCAGCTGAATGTAGGGAGGGATGCTCGGACCTGGGGGACTCAACCAATCCTGCACATCACATGGCACAGGAGAGCTCCTCAGGTCAGGACTCAGCCGTCCACCTCTAAAGGACAAGGGACGTTCATTTGAAGACAACTATGTCCACATGCTGTCCAGGGAGGACAGATGGTCCGAACCAGGAGAACCCGTCTCTGACCACTATGCACACGGAGACATTGAGCTGACCACTTGGTGTCAAGGACTCAGTTTCCAGTGGAGTTTGAATGTGGAGCTCGTGGACACTTGATGACATCACAGGAGCAGGATGGAGGCGGGTTGTGTTTTTCTGTTGTTTGGTTTCCACTGAAGAATCCATCACTTACTTCACTGGTGGTTTGTGGACTTATGCAAAACAGTAAATCAACCAAACTCTATTTTTGTTTGTTTGATTATTTTATTTATTATTATTCAAATATATTTTTAGTTTGTTTCTTATTTTCTGCCATGTCTAAGCTCGGTCACTTATGTTTTCTACTGTGCACTTGATTTTTCTGTTTTCAGTTATTATTGATTCTAAATAAAGTGGATTCAAACAAAGTTAAAAGGTGGAGACATTTGTTTTTCACTGAGACGATGATTTCATGTGATTCCTCTTTTCTGACGTTGTATTTTACTGTCGGGTCTTGGATTTGGTTTCCATGATTCCACAAATGTAAGTTCACCAACAATCGATTCTTTCTTCCATTTGATTTTGTGAATGTATAATTCATACGTGGCAGTTTGTGACCATCAGATCCTTCTGTGTTAACACTGTATGTTGACTTTCTATGTCGACAGTCTGAAATAAAGATGTTCAAACAAATGAATGAATTAAAAGTTTCCACTCTTAAAGAATACAAACTTCACGAGGGAGAAAACCACAGAAGAAGACCAACAATCATTTCCTGTGGAGTGCGGAGTTGGCTGTTACACATGTGCTCGCAGAGGTCCGCCATCTTGTCTGCAGGCAGGTCCTCAAGGTCCTCAAGGTCCTCAAGTCCTGCAGAATCCATCCAACATCCAGGTCTCACACCTGAACTGAGCAAATGATGCCGACGGTTCCGACACTGGTTGGACGCGTGTGTGTGTGTGTGTGTGTGTGTGGAGGACGAAGGTCACTCTGGATTTAATCAGGTGAGTTCTCTGCAGCCGTGCTGTGAGGAGTGTGTGAGACTCGTGGAGGTGGAAACCAAAGAGCTGATCTCATCCAGAAACACACTCCTGATAAGTTCTGACCTTTGACCTTCACTGGATCAGCTGCAGAGACTGTCCATCGTCCTCAGTGTCTCTGAGCCGTCGTCAGACTCGTTCACTTCACAGAAAACTGACTTCATTTGGAATAAATCCAAACCCACTGGATCTGCTGAGGAAGTTTAATGATCGATGTGTGAGATCAAACTCTGCAGATGGTGAATAAGAAGTATTTGATCTTTCATCGCGGTCGAGTGGAAATCTGAACATCAGGAGAAAACTGGAATGACAGACGATGAGAAATGTGTCATGTTAAAAGAGCACTTTTATTAGAACTTGAGTGTTTCTGTGATCGTCCCTGAAAAGACAGAGACTGAACATGAACACGGAGCTTTGTGGAGTTTCAGGAGGAAAACGGCTCCAGTGACTCTTGTTCAGTGATTTCATGGATTCCATTTCATTTAGACATTTTCTCTTTGGACACGTATAGAAATAAGTCGATTTCACAATAAGAGGCAACATATAATTGGTATGTGTTACACACATAGAAGTAAAAGTATTCTGCTCATCATGGTGAGAAGTTGTGTAAAAATATTAAAGATCTTTCAAACCAGTAAAAAGCAGAAACGTTGTTTGATATTATTTTAGATGTTCCCGTTGGACGAGATAACTAACATTCCACTCTGGGAACATGTGGTAAGTTTGATTTCTAAAGGTATTTTTCCAGTGAGGAGTTGGACACTAGAGGGCAGCAGTATCATTATTATTAACAGCAGTAACTGAATGTCGTACCAGACACTAGAGGGCAGCAAAGCACAAGTTATAATCCCGACTGCAACTAACTGATGACGTTTAACTACTATGACACTTTATAATTATAACGATACAATAATAATGAACTACAACAACGATATGATGATAACTATGTGAACTGATATAACTCACGTCATGTTCTGAGGCACGTTCAGTTTCCTTTGTTTAATCTTTCATCTAAACATCGTAAACGAGTGAATTTAAAAGACTATGAAGATGAAATATATACATTTATAAATATATACACACTTATACACATCAAGCTCCATCTTGTTTTCAACAGCAGACATTTGAAGCTTCAGCACAAGCAGCGTGTCAGAGACTGAAGTTTCATAATGTTCCCGTCATGATCGTTTCACTGCTGAACTCAGTTTATTATTTTTGTTTCCTCTTTACAAACTCCCCCTCATCAGAAAACCACACGACAGCTTCAGCTGAACCAGCTTCCGCCTCCTCTGTGGGCCGCAGGGGCTGATGGGAGGTTGGAGGACCCATCTGACCTCACAGCTCGTCCTCGTTAGAGCGCCACTTCTCCTCAGGTTCACCCGAGGAGACACCCTGCACAACATGCTTCTCCTCCCAGCGGCTGCTCTGTGCTGCCTGTGTTCAGGTGAGTGTTTCCAGACAATCAGGGGCTAACACGCTCCACCTCACCGCCACACTCACCTCCGTCCATCTGTCTGTCTACAGCGCTGGTTGCCATGGCAGCAGAGCTGACTCAGGACCAGTTGTCTTTGACCAGGACAGTTGGTGAAAAGGCCTCGTTCAGCTGTGGAGGAACTGATCAGTGTGACTGGATATACTGGTTTCAGAAGAAAGACACAGAAACGTTCAGACTGATTCTTTATATATATAGAAGTAGTGGTGTTACTTATCCAAATAACAATCATCCTCAGAAAAACGACTTCACAGCTGTGATTAAACAGAACAGCTGTGAGTTGAAGATATGGAGTGTTGAACACTCTCATGCAGCCACGTACTACTGCGCCTGTCAGGAGTCTGGAACCCACAGTGAGAAATGATCTGTGCAGCCTGAACAAAAACCAGCATGAGGAGCAGTGGAAGAGAGAAGTAAACCACAGCGTCACATGTCTCACCTCCATCCGACAGCTGTTCTCCACCTTTCTATTCTAAAGACTCTTACGTTCAGCGACGTTTCAGCAGGTTTGCTGTCGTTCCACAGACAAACCTTTTCCATCGCCGCCCTTTAAAGGCCCAATCAGAGCAAGTGTCTCATCTCCAACTGGTTCTTTCTGTTTGGACGGCCAGAGGAATCGGGCCTGTAACAGAACTCTGACAGTTCAACCCTCACACCAACACTTTGCTGATCCAGAAGAAAGAACCGCTAACGTTCGGGGCTCAGGTGGAAAAGGAGAGGACAGAGAAGAACTAGAATCCCTGAGCTGTGGTCGTATTCCTCCACCAACCAGGGCGGTTTCAGTCCCTCCAGCTGGGACATGTGACACTCACATTAACATGAGGTCACAGTGACCTTTGACCTCTGGAGTCTAATAATTGAATCTTTGAGTCCAAGTGATAACTGGTTAAAATATGAAGAAACTCTCTGAAGACATGCTTGATGGAAACGTGTTAAAGAGGACAAACACATGTTTGGTGAGGCCACAGTGACCTTGACCTTTGACCCTTGACCACCAAATTCTAATCAGGTCGTCCCTGAGTCCAAGTGAAGGTTTGTAGCAGATTTGAAGAAACTCCGTCAAGGTGTTTGTGAGATATCGTGTTCACAAGACTGGGACGGACGGACAATCTGAAACAAGAAGAAGAGAAAAGTTACTAAATTCATAAAATCGTGTGAAACATGAAAATCATCAGGAGCAACAATGCTAACGTTTTATATCGTAGTAATGATGTTTCATAATGAACTCAGCGTCAGTTATAGCACATGATGACAAACGATTGGTTAATCCTGATGAGCTGCGTCTGTCATCTTATTGGTCGCTACACTTCATCATGACATCATCATGACATCGTATACTCTTTACCCGCCAATAAACCGAACCTGCTAATATTTGCTTATAATCACTAAACACAACGACCAGCTGAGTTCTGAAAGTATTGGACCAAATCAAAGTTTGACCTGATGGTGGCGCTACATGAAAAGTCCGAGGCTCATCAGAGTTAGTGCGGTTCATCCTGAGGGGAACGTGAATGTTGTGCTGGCGTGAACATGAGAGAAACATCGTTGAGCTCAGACGGTTTTTGTCTGAGTCTCTTTCACTGTGGAAGTTAATCTTCGGCTCAGGAACCAAATTGTTCGTAACTGGTAAGAAACACTTTTCTTTCCCTTCACTGGTTCCATTGTTGAAAATGTGATGAAAAGAGTTTGAACCATGTTTGATTTTTCCTCGTTGGGACAAACTTCCTCTTACAGACTTTCTGAAATGAACAAACGTGTGACAGTGAAATGTCGCTGCACATCAGACAAAATCCTCTTTTTCTGCTTCAGGTTTGTTCAGAGTCTAAAACGTCTAAAACGTTTTCTGGATTCTCTTCAGCTGCTGCAGAAGGAATCGGAGTTTTCTTTCCTCTCTGAAATAAATTCACTGCTTCATGAGCGGCCGTCGAACCTTCTGCCCCGAACGCTTTGAGACGGACTCGTTACATCTCATTCTTAAACCTGAAACGTTTGCTCAACTTTCTGTTTCAGAAATAACATCAATTAACTCAGTTCTCGTCTCATGATGAATATTTTAAATTAAATCATCATTTTCACAACAACAAAAAATCAACTTAAATAATTATGAAAGTTGCTTAAAAAACCAGACTGATATTTAGGTTTTTAATATAATGCCTGCTGATACATATCAATCTATATATTTTACTAACTCACGTTAAACACATTTAGTATTTAACGTTAAAGATGTTGTTCCGATGAAGGCAATTGCCCTTTAATGGTGAATGTGTATTTTTGTGTGTAAACAATAATGACAAATATATTTTGAATAAATTAAAGATAAAGAGGTTTGTCAATAGACAAATGTTTTTTCATTATATCCCAAATATTAGTTTTATGATCATTTTCTTAATATGACTTAAATATTTCTTGGACCACAACTTATATTTGGTTTGATGTAGAATTTGTTAAAAGTTATGAGGGAACATTTCAGTGTAAATACATCATCATGCAATTATAAATATTTAGTACTCAACCGACATAAAATAGATATTTTTATACGTATATATGAATACGTATAAACAAATCGTATAAATCTGTCTCAGTATAAAAGACAGTTACACCTTCACACTTTGTAATAAACAACAAATTATGTGACCATTAATGTTTTGTGTGTATTAGCAACACAATCCTGTAATATTTATATCTTTCATTGTCTTTTAAATGATAGAACATGTGCACACATTTACAATATGATAGAAATAGTGATAAATCTATAAATCTATGATCAAGTGAAGTTGAAAGGCTGTGACTGTCGCTCTGATGATATATGTGATGTATAACGATGCCGTGCAGCACAGCAGCTGAATCTATCTGTGAAGTATCGATGAGGTGTTTCCAGGATCAGACTGTGAAGTGCAGAGCTGCTGTTCATGTGCATGTGTGTTGTCAAACGTCAGATACGCCGCTGGTGAAGCCCGTGGTGAGCGTGTACCCGGCAGCATCCATAGCCGCCCTGGACGGGAAGAGCTCCCTGCTGTGTGTGGCCTCGAACATGTCTCCTCCTCTGGTCCAGTTCTCCTGGACAAGACAGAGGGACGGTGAGAAGCCGTCCCCTGCAGAGGGAGAGCAGCTGGAGCTCAGAGGGGCAGGACACTCCGCCGCCATCATGGTGGTCGACCGGGACGCTTCCTACACATACAACTACAGCTGCTACGTCAGGCATGAGGGAGGCACAGTGGAGGCCCCGGCAGAGCAAGGTGAAGGAGGTTTGGTGACTGTGGTGAGCTTCATGTGTCTGTGTCTTTATTCCAGAGCGTGGACTTTCAGTTTGAGAGCAGGACTTATTGATTTCCCATTTTGTGAAGCTTTCATTCAAAACCCTGCACTTGCACTCAAATAGCCTCTGCTTGTGCTCAAACTGAGGCCAAAACCAGGATCTCAGCTTCAGCTTTACTTCTGACAGGAAGCCGGTGTCGTCATGAAGCCGCCGAGGGCCTGCGTACGTGAACCTGGTTAAATTAGCCACCCGTCCGGCACGCTCACAGATGTTGACACTAACGCACTGACAACGAGGACAGGACAATTTCATTGGTCAATATTACACCTGGAATTCTATTGGTTGTGAAATTTTGACAGATTTGTTGCAAATAACAATCTGAGAGCAGAAGTTTCACGTGAACAGAAGCAACGTGACCACGAGGAGAAGCTGAAGCTGGAGCTGTCATAGCCACAAAATATCTGAGTGCAAGCAACAAAATATCTGAGCACAAGCAACAAAATATCTGAGCACAAGCAGGGTCTGTCTGAGAGTGAATGTGGAGTTTTGAGTGAAAGCATTATGAAATCTGAACATGAAAGATAAGATGAGCTGAGTTCTGCCTTCAAACTGAAAGACCAAGCTCTGAAAAACTCCTGTGAGGACTGAGCCCGACTTCTGAATTCTTTCAGAGGTTTGTAAACTTCCAGCACCGACGACTCCAGCACAGACGCCTCCAGCACCGACGACTCCAGCACCGACGCCTCCAGCACAGACTACTCCAGCACCACCGACTCAAATACAGATGACTCAAATCCCGACGACTTCAGCACCGACGACTCCAGCACAGACGCCTCCAGGACCACCGACTCAAATACCGACGACTCAAATCCCGACGACTTCAGCACCGACGACTCAAATACCGACGACTCAAGAACCGACGACTCAAGCACCGACGACTCAAATCCCGACGACTTCAGCACCGACGACTCCAGCACTGACCACTCAAATACCGACGACTCAAATACCGACGACTCAAATACCGACGACTCAAGCACCAACGCCTCCAGCACTGACCACTCAAATACCGACGACTCAAATACCGACGACTCAAGAACCGACGACTCAAATACCGACGACTCAAATACCGACGACTCAGGAACCGACGCCTCCAGCACCGACGCCTCCAGCACAGACGCCTCCAGCACCGACGCCTCCAGCACAGACGCCTCCAGCACAGACGCCTCCAGCACCGACGACTCCAGCACCGACGACTCCAGCACCGACGCCTCCAGCACCGACGCCTCCAGCACAGACGCCTCCAGCACAGACGCCTCCAGCGGTCTGGGCCTGGTCTCAGCGGCAGGTGAAGCTGCTGTGTCTGCTCTACACGCTGCTGATGGTGAAGAGTCTGGTTTACTGCTGTGGACTCGCTCTGATGCACTTCCTGAGAAACAGAGAGCGTCCAGCCGCTGCACACGAGACGACGGAGTTTCCTGCAGCAGCTTCAACTTCTCACTGACTCCTGTTGAGTTCACTCTGCTTCTCTTTTCACTTCAAACATTTGTCTGAACTGTAACTTTGCAAAGTATAAAATAAAGGTTTTTTGATGCTGAAGACATTAAACATCAAAATAAAACACATCTCGTCTCCTTTACATCTGATGTGAACTGACTCCTCGTCTTTGTGCATCAATAATAATTCACACTGACGCTCTTTCACATTAACCCTGTGTTGCATGAATTATTACTTAAACATGTTAAAAACAGGTTTTAATGTGTCTTATGCTGCACAACAAGAAAACAAATGGTTTAAATACAAAGTACAAAAATAACACAACCGTAATATAATTATAAATACATATTGTTTTATACATGTATTTACTAACAGTGAAGCATGGACAGTATTTTATCCTCTCGGACAGAAATTAATAACTGAATGAACTTATTTACTAGTGATTTATACAAAAGTAAGAATTTCTTCTGTTGAAACTATGATTTCCAGTTGATAAAAGTAAAATCCAGAAAATGTTATAAAGTAAAAAAACATTCTTAAACTAAAAACATGTTTTTTCCTCATAAAAAAAGACGTATTGTTTATCAGTGTATTTCAGTACGATGGAGATCAACTGTTAACACTTTGAACATTAATATGTTATAAATTCACAGTTTAATTATTGTAGTTATTCTGCTAATACCCTGATTTGACTCATTGATATTTGTCGGCTGCAGAGGAACTAAAGTTGAACTTCACAAACTTTAAACGGATGAAAAACAAATCAGGAGTCGTGTCCAGATGTGATCCAGGCAGAAATATCCAGATGTTTGAGGACAAAGATTTTCATTTTGAAAATGTGTGTGACTGTTACTGAACCAACAACTAAACCGATGTAAATCAAAATGCGACGACGTCACGTGAACTAAACCACGTTGGTCTCTGCACATGAAGGTTTGTCTGGACACTGGGACAGAAATTCATCCTGGTTCTGCTTTTCTCTTTTTAACAATCAGGTTTTATCATTATCAGGAGGACAAAGTTGTTGACTTGTGTGACGCTGTGTGTGTGTGTTGCTGAGCGGGCGTCAGGAGTGTGTTCAGCAGCAGATATCAATCTGTTCTCGTGGTTTTAAAAACAGCAGTCGACAGTTGAGCCGTGTGGTTTCTGTCGAGGGTTTTAACTTCAACGACACGTCGACAGTTACAACCTTCAGACCGTGAGAAACAACTTCAACTCAGAGACAAATCAGCTCTGATCGAATATTAATAACAGTTACACAACAGAAAATCTGTTATATTTCTGTCTCTGAAAACTGTTTTTATCCTGTTGTTGTTGTTGTGAAGTCCCTTTCATTCGTTACATTAACTCAGTGGTACGTTTATTTGTTATAATGGTTTTATATGAAGCTCAGCTGAGATAAAAACGTTGATTTATTCTTTGAATAAAACAAACTGTGAAACGTCTCATTGCTTTTCTTATTTTGTACTTTTACAATGAATAATAAACTGGTTCACTTCTCAAAACCAAGTTTCAAAGTGCTTGAGAAAGTCAAATGAACCTGAAGACAAACACACCCAGTGTGAAACAGTCAACTCTCACACCCACAGGTGGATTAATACATAGATTATTGATTAATCATCAGTTCAGGTTCTGTGTGGGTGGAGGTGGAGCACGTGGAACACGCTGACCAGCAAACACTCACACACACTGTAGCTGCACGTTTCCTAACGCTAACATACACTCCAACGTTAACGCCCGGCTGTACGATGACTATCCTGTCATACATGAATCCATCAGAGGCCACTGGCAGCTGAACAGTCACTCATGAGTTTGGAGAAGCTCCTGCACGGTCCATGCTTTACAAATGACGAAAGGATATAATGGTCTTTGGTATCTGGGCAACACAGAATGTCTTGAAGGTACATTTCACTTTACTACTGTTACAATTTATTGATTAGATTAATAAACATATTAATGTTTCCCTAATGAATGAATCGATGGACTGTCTGTATCTGACGGATGTTTTCTGTTCAACTGTTTCACACCAAAGTCTGTTAAAGTCTCTGAGGATTAAAACAACAGCTTCGGTCTCCAGACTCTGCCCGTCTCTAGCAGTTGTATTTTCTTGTGTCATTTAATTATTCTCTACATCTGACTGTAGTTCACACTGAGCAGACCTTCACTGAAATGTGCTGTAAAAATGCTGGAATAATACTTCCCTCTAGTGGCTGCAGCAGCACACTGCTGTAGTGGCCTGGCGTGGATCCAGATGGCTGCAACCTCATCTTTCAATTACGTGGTCGACTGGATGTGGGACGGTCCCTTTCACCTGCAGGCCCTCCAGTTCTCACCAGGGGTTAGGGTTATACAATCAGCCAGCATCTGGCAGTGCTGTTTTCACCCGTTTACCAGTAAGTATGGAGAACAGGTCTGCACTATAACACAACATCGTGTCGGGGAGTTTCCTTTTAACAGGCCCAGTTCCTGTTTCTTTAGCAAAGAGAATTTCGTACAGTTTAAGGCGTTAGCTAAATGTTAGGCACGGTGTTGTCTCAAGTCAAGGACAAGATACAAACCAATGCTCTTCAATGCTGAAAAAGACAAACGTGCTATCGCCGCTTATTTACCCTGGAATTCAGGAGGTAGAGTCGGTCGTCTACTAACCAGAAGGTCGGCGGTTCAATCCCAGTCTCCCTCATTCAGTGCACTGAAGTGTTCTTGGGCAAGAAAGTGAACCCTACATTTCCTTTAGTGTGTAAGTCATGTATAATATAGAAAGTGCTGCACATAGATGCACTGTATGAAAGTGTGTGTGAATGGGTGAATGGGAAAACTGTGCTGTAATGGGCTTTGAGTGGTCAAGAACAGAAAAGATATAGTATATAGCTTAATTGAGCTCCCTACAAAATCTAAACGAGTCAAGTTTATCAAGTTTATCTACTGTCTGAAATTAGGTAGACACACATTATCATGCCCAGGCCGCACAGAGCTGCGTTAACCCCCATCCTGCCTGTAGCCACGACATGCACGGGGGTGCAATGGCCCGTTAAACGCTGCATTCAGCTTTAACACTTTTCTGCTTCGTCCATTAATAATGGGAAAACCACACTGAACCCATGTGTCAGGTTGTTCATGGCTCTGTTTATCATAATTGGGAATCATGTAATGATATTGGAGAAGTTTGGGAGAATCGTCATTATTCTTTCAATATTTTAGAGATTTTCTTGTGTTTATAAAGTTTAGACTGGTTTGGAAAATGGAAAATGATGATTTCAGTTATAGTAGCATTGTTCTACATCAACTCACAAGCTCGTAACTTCTGTTAACATAAGCACTTTACTTTTTATATTTGTGGGATATGGTATTTCTGAAGCTTCACCCATTCTACAGCTGTACTTTACAACACACCCTTTTGGTGGCGAGAATCTTTCCCCCTGAACTAAGCTCAGAGACCCACCTGGTTCCCCGGATCACAGCGGTGAGCGGGCCCTGGTCCTCAGGCCCCCACTTTGAGGTTACTGTCCCAGACTCTTTACCCTCAGCCCTGAGTTCCACATGTCCTCTCACAGATGTGATCCTGCTGACAACGCCGGCAACATCAGCAAAGAGCAACATCAACTCTGGCCTTTCTGAGATTTACTCATAACACATCACGTACATGACATGTGAAAATGGGCAGAGTGAAGGAGGATCATTTCTCCGTCCACGCTGGACGGAGAAATGGAAGGAGATGGTCATGGCATGGCAGCCAAGCTCCTCCTCCGCCGAGGTCACTACGCATGCAGCCCCGTACAGCTGACAGGTGTCACTCACCTGAGAGAAGGGGCCAGCTCGTCCTCACCAGAAACACCTTCTGCTCAGCGAGACCCACTCTCACGTGGGGGTTCCGGCCGTCTGACGTCACATGTGAATAGGTCGAGGGCACCATCTGATTTAACTGCAACACTCATTTATATCTGTGCAATTCAATGTATCACATTAAACTGAATGTATCCCGATTACACTATCTCTATTTTATTTATATTTAAGTGGGTTTAAAAAGCTAATTTCCATTATGTTATGATTTTATCTTATTGTATCTTTCTTATACATAAAGCACAGATAGTTTGCATCCTCGTGCATTCAACCTGTGCCACTGCACTTACTCAAGTAAGTCTCTCTACAAATAATATTTGTGACTGTAGTGTAACGTTTATATTAAGTGCATATTCTCTTTATTTTCATGTGTTTCTCTTGTCGACCTAATTTTAACGACGGTTACAGTCCAGCGTACATCAACTTAGTTACGTTAAAAAACAAAACAACATATTAGAGGTAATGAAAATGTCTCAGAAAGATATGAGACGTGTAGAACACGTCCAAACAAGCCACAGGTCGTGATCACGGTCCACCATCAGTAGCATAGCATCTCAGCTAACCAGTGAACCCCTGTTATCAGTTGATCTCTAACTCCACCAGTTCGAGCCCCGGGTCACGGGAACCACCCCGCGTCGCGTTATTACACAAGCGACGAGCATCTCGATTCATTCCGGGGAGAACTTCATCACACGAAGCTGCAGAGTTCTCCCCAAACCGCCATGTTGGTTCCGTGTTGACTTCCTGACAACAGAACGTCACTGCACCGCGGTGCATCCTGGTGAATGTAGTCGAGCGCGCTGTAACTCGGCGGTTCTCTAACCCCACTGGGCCCAGCGAGTTTCAGTAAACATGTGTCCAGTTGTTTACTGGGAGACAGACGCTCAGAGGAAAGACCGAGCAGCCCCCCCACTCCGCCATCTTTCAAAAGCTCAACGTAGTTACGCAGCAGAACTACAACTCCCACAATCTGGCGTCATTGCGTGTCACGTTTAGCAACAGCCAGTCACCGACGGAAAAAAACAGCCGCTTCCGTGTTGTTCTTGTGTTATTTTGGTTAAAATCAGTCGTCGGTGGCTCCGGGTTCGTCCCCGTCATGATCCTGTGAAGCGCTCACGCACTTTCCGCCGTTTTCCAGCCGAGATGTCGCTGCTGCAGAGCTCCAAGAAGAAAGACAAGCGCATTCTGTCCGGTACCTGCCCGGACCCCAAATGTCAGGCGAGGCTGTTCTTCCCCGCTCACGGCTCCGTTAGCATCGAGTGCACCGAGTGTGGACAACGACACGAGCAGAGGAACCTGCTCAACGTCGAGGAGGTGACGGATCCGGATGTCGTGCTCCACAATCTGCTCAGAAACGCCCTGCTCGGTGTCACCGGGGCCCCGAAGAAGGGGACCGAGCTGGTGAAGGTGATGGGGCTCTCGAACTACCACTGCAAGCTCCTGTCTCCGGTCCTCACCCGGTACGGCATGGACAAACAAACCGGCAAGGCCAAGCTGCTGAGGGACATGAACCAGGGTGAGATGTTTGACTGCTCGCTCCTGGGAGACAGAGCTTTCCTCATCGAGCCGGACCATGTGTCCACCATGGGCTACGGCAAGGACCGGTCCGGGAGCCTCATTTACCTCCACGACACCCTGGAGGAGGTTAAGAAAGCCAACAGCAACAGAGAGTGTCTCATTCCCGTCCATGTAGATGGAGACGGGCACTGCCTGGTCCACGCTGTGTCCAGAGCGCTGGTAGGCAGAGAACTGTTCTGGCATGCTCTGAGGGAGAACCTCAAACAGAACTTCAAGAAGAACCTGGACCGCTACAAAGCCCTGTTTCAGGACTTTATCGACGCTGCCGAGTGGGAGGACATTATCAACGAATGCGACCCCCTGTTCATCCCGCCTGAAGGTGTGCCGCTTGGACTGCGTAACATCCACATATTTGGATTAGCCAACGTCCTCCACCGACCCATAATCCTGCTGGACTCCTTGAGTGGGATGAGGAGTTCTGGGGATTATTCAGCCACCTTCCTGCCCGGCCTGGTAGGCTGAGGAGCAGTGTCGGGGGAAAGACGGTAAGCTCAACAAACCCATCTGCATCGCCTGGAGCAGCTCCGGCAGGAACCACTACATCCCTCTGGTGGGAATCAAGAACACGGTGCTGCCCAAGCTGCCGGCCCGGCTGCTGCCGAAGGCCTGGGGCGTCCCTCAGGAGCTCATCAGGAAGTACATCAAGCTGGAGCAAGACGGGAGCTGCGTGATCGGCGGTGATCGCAGCTTGCAGGATAAATATCTGATGAGGCTGGTCAATGCCATGGAGGAGGTGTTCGTGGAGAAGCACAGCATCCACCCATCGCTGGTGGCTGACGTGCACCAGTACGTCTACAGACGGACCGGCGTGATCGGCATCCAGCCCGAGGAGGTGACTGAGGCTGCTAAGAAATCAGTGATGGAGAACCGGCTGCACCGCTGCCTGATCTGCGGCGCCCTCTCCGAGCTCCACGTCCCACAGGATTGGCTGGTTCCTGGTGGGAAGCTCTACAACTTGGCCAAATCTACACACGGTCAATTGCGACCGGACAAGAACTACAGCTTCCCCCTTAATAACGTGGTCTGCTCTTATGACCCCCAGCGGGACGTCCTCATCGCAGATTACAAACTGAGCTCCCTCAACACCTGCAACTGGTGTCATGGCACGTCAGTCCGCCACATCCGTGGCAGCGGGTCAGTGGTTTACTTGGACGGGGACAGAACCAACACCCGCTCTCAGGGGGGCAAATGTGGATGTGGGTTCAAGCATTACTGGGAGGGAAAAGAATACGACAACCTCCCTGAAGCCTTCCCCATCACACTGGAGTGGGGGGGTCGGGTGGTGCGAGAGACTGTGTACTGGTTCCAGTATGAGGCAGACGCCGCGTTGAACAGCAATGTGTATGACGTCGCTATGAAACTGGTCACCAAGCACTTTCCTGGGGAGTTTGGTAGCGAGATCCTGGTGCAGAAGGTGGTAAACACCATCCTGCATCACACTGCCAAAAAGAACCCGGATGAGTATAACCCAGTGTCCATCGACGGGGCTCATGTCCAGCGTCTGACGGACACCAGTGAGACTGAGCAGGCGGCGGACCCCCAGCCGCCCACTAAAATCATCCTGACTGGTCCCAAAGCAAAGACGCTCCATAAAGAGGAGCTGACGATGAGCCGAGCTGAGCGCAGCCTCCAGCAGAGCATCAGCGAGCAAGCCTTCGTCACTCAGAGGCGACGGACTGACAAGTTGAAGCAGGAGCAGAGAGGCCACGGCCGGACGTCTTCCCCCGGGGGGTCTCCAGAAACATCCTCCTCTTCGGCTCCAGCCACGCCCACCAAATCCCCCTCCTCGTCCAATAAGGAGAAGAAGATCCGTGTGACCACCAGTGACGGCAGGCAGGCCATGCTGACCCTTCAGGCTCAGACCACCTTCTCAGAGCTTCAAAAGAGCATCGCCAACCAGTTTGGCGTGCCGCCGCCACAGCAGTGCATCCGCTACGGCTTCCCACCCAAAGAGCTGGTCCCCCCGAAGGACGGTGAGGAGAACGAGCCCATGGCGCTGCAGCACGGTGACAGAGTGTCAGTGGAGATACTGAGGGGCCCCGAGGACAAGAGCCCCTCCGCTTCCATCCCTCGAGCCTCCAGCTCACACGCCTCCCTGCACTCAGTGAAGAGCGAGGACGCCGTGACATCCGACAGGATGAGCACCCGGGAACTGCAGGACAGCATTGACCTTGAGATGTCCTCCCTCTGTCTCCTAGCAACCTTGATGGGTAAGAATACAGCAGCGTGGGACAAGCCCCCTTCTGCTAATGAAATCTCTTAAAACGTCTTAATTGTGAACGCAGATTTTCAGCCTGAGATAAAGTGAATCCTGCTGATGTTTGATAACTTTCAAACTTCAGCAGATGAAGTGATTCTTTCTTAACTAAGCAGCAGAACATTTGGAGTAAACACAGCAGCTTCACATATTTAAAACATTGGTTCAAATGCTCCACGTCATTTTTTTTTTAGGTATAATTGTAGCTGTTCTAAGCAGTTTCTGTATCGTAGGTCGTAGAAACGTCCAGAACAAAGTCACCCCGACTGATGCTGGAGTCAGATGATATGTGATCAATGGTGTCGTAAGATGCTTTTGTTTTTTACAGTGTTCTCTGCTTTTCTTTGTTCCAATACACAAAAAATAATTTGTCAAACACTTGAAGATGAATTAATCAATTAAAAAGTACAGGTAAATCTGTGAACCGCTGCTGTTCACACAAACTACATCAACCATATTGTCAAGTGGAGATGTGTCAACATCTGGAGTGAGTCTGTTTGTGTCACTGCGCTGACCAGCGCGGTCCAGGTGTGTGCTGGTTCCTGATTGGTTGCTGCAGGTGTCAATCGAGCTGCCGAATTAGCTTGCAGGAAGCCGGTTAGGTCCATCGCGGTGTCCGTTTCTAATCATCTAGTGTGTGCGTGTGCGTGTGCGCGTGTGTGTGCGTGTGTGTGTGTGCGCGCGTGTGTGTGCGTGTGCGTGTGTGTGTGTGTGTGTGTGTGCGTGTGCGTGTGTGTGTGTGTGCGCGCTCTACGAATCTGCTGACTCAGGCATCTCACCTGCCAACAGGGTCAGAGGTGGTGGTTGCACTCAGATAAACAGATCAGCAGACCAACAGGCAGCGTGACAGAGCGTCTGTCGATATTCAGGAAGGTTTCATCAGCACTCAGGTCTGACGCTGCATTTCCTGTGAGCTGGAGCTCATATTAACGATCCTGCCTGAGAAAACACAAAGCGCCTGCTCATCAGTCTGTTTCCAACCCGAGCTCACACTTCACACACATGATCAGCACAAATGTTATTTTGGTTCCCTGATGATTTTTCACTCCCCTGACGTTGATTCAATCTTTCAAATCACTGTGTTGAGGCTTTAATTGTTTGTGTCGCTGCTCCGTCAGATAAACACAGACATGAAGCTGACAACTGACCCAACTGCAAACCTCACAGGAATCAGACCATTCAAACGGAAACAGAATCATGTGGTTGTAGCTTCAGACCCAGTTTCCTCTGGTGTGTTCGTCCTTGTGAACTTGTGTGAACTGTTTCTCTCTGTTTCTGCTCCAGGTGAAGACGTTTGGTCCTACGCAAAGAAGCTGCCGCACCTATTCCAGCAGGGGGGCGTCTTCTACAACATTGTGAAGAAAGACATGGGTGGGTTTGTTGGCTTCTTGGATGAAAGTGATCATCTGCTGATTCCAGCGGCTTTGATATTAATGCTGAACCTTAAGTTGCTCATTGAATTGAATTTTCCTGATTTTAGACGAGATACAGACTTGTTGTTGATGTTGTGTCGTGAGCAGCCTGTGGTCTTCCTCTCTCTCTCAGGCCTGATGGACGGGAAGCACTGCACGCTGCCTCACCTGACAGGGAAAACGTTTGTTTACAACGCAGCCGAGGAGCGTCTGGAGCTCTGTGTGGACACTGCTGGTCACTTCCCTGTCGGCCCTGACGTGGAGGAGCTGGTGAAGGAGGCGTTGGTGCAGCTGCGCTCGGAGACGACCACCAGGGGCAGCAGAGAGGGCAGCCCGTCACACGGCGTGCTGCGGCTGGGCAGCGGTGGCGTCATTCGCAAGAAGGAGCAGCTGCAGAGCGTCAACGCCTTCCAGGGTAAAGGTCACTCCCTAGGCAGTGCCGGTGGCTCCTCCCCTCCAGAACACCGGCCTATCACTCGCCAGCACAGCAGCGGCATGGACCTGAGCGCCAGTGTGTCCAGAGGTCCACCAGACCTGTCGGACATCCCTGAGGATGCCACCAGGGAGCTGGTCCGGATGGCGCCAGGCTTCGTCACCATGAAGGACAGTCGCGGTCTGGACCCCAGCCTGATGGAGCAGCAGAGGAGGAAGCTGCAGGAGATGGTCTCCTCCATCCAGGCTTCCATGGAGCGGCACCTGAGAGAGCAGCAGAGCCCCGCCTCCGCCACAGGGGGCGGAGCCAGCCACGATCTAACAGGCGGGACTAAGATGGGCACGGGCCAACCAACATCTACAGCCAGCCATGCACCTCCAGCTGCAGCAGAGGTGTCTCCAGCTGACAAAGCAGATGAGACGCCAGAGGATCCGGAGGAGATGGACAGCCAGGACTCCGGACAGCGCAGCGCCACCGAACCTATGGATCACTCCTGATCCCTCCGGACCCCCACCGTGCTGACCCCGCCCCACCTGGCCAGCACCCGTGGGTCGTAACGCCTCAGGTCGGATCCCAAAGCTTCGGTTCTCATCGTGTTTCCTTTACTGCATGACTAAAGAGCGGGCCGGCCGCCCTCACCTCTCTGGGACAGGCTGGAGTCGATGAGGCGATAAATGTGACGTCTGTGATACATCATCGATACGTTCACACATTACCACAGTTCTGTTGCAGTCTGACGTTGTTGCTGTGTTTAAACTCTATGCACTTTGTTACACACTCTGTCTCAGCTGTCGACGCCACAACATCACGTAGTAAATAATAAATGCAGCTTCTGATTTATTAACGCGTTTGAAAGAAATTCTTTTGGCTTTTAGGAAAAGTTGTTCCTCTATTTGATTATGTATCATGAACGATGGTCTAACAATATCTCAGAGAGAGAGAGAGAGAGAGAGAGTGTGTGTGTGTGTGTGTGTGTGTGTGTGTGTGTGTGTGTGTGTGTGTGTGTGTGTGTGTGTGTGTGTGTGTGTGTGTGTGTGTGTGTGTGTGTGTGTGTGTGTGTGTGTGTGTGTGTGTGTGTGTGTGTGTGTGTAACCCCTGTATATAGAAAAAGGTCCTTGACTCTTAATCTGCCACCAGGAGGATAACTGCTGGTTCACCGGCAGTGTCGTGTCCTGCGAACACACTTCTGACAAAGTGCACGAGCTTCTACGCGGCCGGAACCGTCACTCAAATCCAACCTCCACCACCTACTGGTGAGTAACAGCAGCTGCAGTTCTGACACTAGCGCCACCTGCAGGTAAAGGGTGTTACTGTTTTTGATTGTCTCTTTTAAAGGAGCAATACATAAATATTTGCTACTTGCTGTTTGACCATCAGCACCGACCGATTTGATTTTTACATTTTAAACCTGGAAAGGTTAAAGTTAGTTAGTTTACTGCTGAAAGTCACGTGCCCTCTACCCACAGGCACGTCAGTACCTCTATGTATATAATATATAACCATAGATGTCAAAACTGAGAGGAAATGTTTCAAATCATTTAAAAACATTTACCTACAATCAGACAAGCAGTTTATTAATGTAATAATCTCATTTACTGGGCACAACCTCTTTAGAACCAGATTTCTCATAGAAAACTGTTGTAATTGTGTTTTTTTTTTAAAGAATATTTGAGGTTACACAGAATAATTACCTGAAAAAAGTATTGGTTGAGCTCATGATAAACTGAAGGGGACATGCTGTGTTTAATTGTCGTCTGGAGGAGGTGAAACACACACAGTCAAATTAAAAGAATTCTGCTGTCACCCTCGTTACCTGCTCGTGACACAGTGTTGGACTTTCAGCACCTGAGGACAAAGTTGTTCCCTTGAACCAACGCAGCCTCTTTCCTTCAGAGAAAACTGTAAAACTGAGAGGAGCCGTAAAAACTGAACGGCTCATCATCGCAGGGACAGGAGAACTTCGACACAAGAATCTGAAAAGAATCTGTTTCCTGTCTTCCTTAAGGAATTATATGTTCATGAAGGGAAGAAGCAACAGCAGAAATATGTCTTCATTTCTTATTTCTAAAGATTTTAGTTGTGATTCCAAAGTCCAGAAGAACTTTGGGTTTAAATTTCATACTTTTCTGAACTTGATAAAAAAACACGTGTTGTTTTTTACTCAGAAGCCACAAATCGTTGATCACCAGGAGAAACGACATGGAAACTGGTGAAATCAGCAGCTTCTATTCTTGATTCGTTAAGACACAAGTCCCACGTTTTACACACCTGGACACGGAGACTCCATTAAAGGAGGAGTTTGAGCTTGAAACCCTTCTTCTCCTGCTCAGATTGACTCAGATCAACTCCGGTGTTTGGTTCGTTCTATCGGGACAGTTTGTACCAGACTGTGGACTTGATGCTCAGCAGCTCTGTGCTATGTACAGACATGAGCGTGGTATCGATCTGAACATCCAACTCTCAGCAAGAAAGAGACAAACTTATTTCTCAAATATCAAAATGTTAAGACTGAATGTCTGTTTACACTTACACGTCTGCGTTGCTGTTGAAATGATGAGGCATCGATGGAGGAGCTGAACCTCAGGCTTTAAAATCACTTTGTTTTACACTGAGGTTCTTTTGTCTCAAACTCGTTTATTTCAGATGAGTTTGACCTTTTCATTTTCTGCTTTGTCTAAAATCTCAATCTTCAACTCAGCCTTTGAATCACAATCTGTTGAGAAAAAGAAGAACTGATTCATCGGTCAGTCAGAAGCAGACACTGGTAACAAGCTTTTCTTTGTGACTGCTGTACTAATGACACGAGTTGTAATCCACTTGTATAATGTAGAATATTTGGACTTGTACAGAAACAGATGGTTCGGTTCCTTCAGCTTGTTTTTTGTTCACTTCTCTCTGGTTTGCTAATAAAATATTAATGATTCACAGTTTTGCTGTTTGCATGTGTGAGGAATTTTCAACCCCAACAATAAAAACACTTACTTCACGTGGTTTTGTATTTTGTCCGTTACAGGAGTGTTTGTGTTTGAGACGATATCGTTTTAGGAAGTTATGAGTGTTTGTGAATGAGTGGGTTTATTTCAATAAACATTACCACTGGTCACTTTCATACGTTTCTGGGAATATAAAACAGATCTGCTGAATCAAGTCTATTTAAAAACGTCTGACTCCTGCTCCCACGAGTTAAACTTAGACTACAAACTGCTAACTTACACAGGTTTGACATCTGACAATGTTCAATCAGTTGTAATATAAGATTGTCTTTATGGACAGATGGGTTTATAGCTTATCTTATTTTTTATGAGTATGTTGAGTATTTTGATCTTTGAAGCTGTTTAATCTGTGTAGTGAAATTGTTCCTGTGACACAGACTCAACAGTTACAGGCTGGTTACTCAGTTATAATCGCAGTGTGGGCATCAGTTAGCCTTCTCCATGTTCCCCCAGGATTTAATGTAAATGATGACTCGGGAGACAGTTGTTCAGTTTCCTGTTCTTTAATCCAGCAGAGTTTCAACATACAGATGTGCTTGTGTGTGTGTGGTTCTACAAATAAAAGCGCAATCATAATAAACCTAATCAGCCACAGCTATCCAGTAGCCTTTAGCTTAGCTACAATGCACAGGCTAAAACACAAGCTAACAAGAAATAAAGTCACAAGGATTACACAACAAAGACACACAAAGATGCAGTGACGACGTGGCCGACAAATAAACAACAAACTTACTTTGCTTTGGACGCACACACAGGAAAACTGTGGTTCAACTGTACAGCAGAGCAGCTCTTCAAATCAACACTGAACGGAGACCGAGTTGCTCTCAGAAATCTCAGAAAGCAGCTTGATAGATGAGCATAGTAACAAGGATTAATAAAACTTACAAGGTTATAGCATTAATTCAAAGAAACAGCTATATTTAGCATTTAATGGAGAATGCACTAAGGTTAAAAAACATTTACTTCATTCACGTATTTGAAAGTATATTATTAGAATTCCTTATTCTTTGTTAATTCCCTGTACTGTGCGGGTACTGGTTAACCACCCCTAGATAGTGTTAAAACATGGTAGATCATAACATTGACATTAACTCACACTCTGGGATTATATTATAAGTGTTTTGTGTTACAAATGTGTGAGGTTAATTAATAGTAAGATGGTTAATGTTTACTAGTGTCCCACTGTTAACAACCTGAAGTTGTGTGTCGGGAACTTGTTTCGTGTGATTTAACTCTTCTTAAAAAAGGTACATTTGCAATTGTATTCTTATTCTTTAATATGCAGTGTAAATTCATTTTCCAAATCCACTGATATGTTTTCTACGCCCTTGTCTTGACCCTTTAGTGCTTCACGCACGATGGACGTTTGTGAGTGTCGCCACCAGATGGGGCCTTTGAGTGGATCTAACACGTGACACCAGGGGGCGTGAACTCCACTTGGAGCAGGCAGGAGAATAAATATACAACTTTCATGTCGAATTCTGACCTCTACAATATTTGTTTGTATTTACTCAGTGTTTGTATGTAATGATTTTTCAGAGCAGTAACTTAAACTGAAGTAAATGTAACTGACTAATGATTATTTTAGTTTTTTTAAATATTTTAATAATCAATCTAAACAAAAACATCATATTTACTTTTTATTAACCGTGATTATATAATTAATATCTGTGAATTCCAGATGCAGTCTGACGACAATCAATGGAATATTTTATGTTTTCATATAAGTTATATTTTATAAACTCATTCTGCATTTTAATGTCAGCACAGTGGCTATAGCTGTCAGGTACAAAAACTGCACTGCCAAGTGCTATCAAGTGGATTCAATCCCACAATACATAAAACAGAAAAAGAAAGAACAAGCTGGAGGAAGAGAATCAAAGAATCTATCTGGCAGGATGACCACACTCGTATAACTGAGGTGGAGAATATAAATATTAAAAACACATAATTATTTAAGAGGCCAAACACATTTGTATGAACGAGGGACTCGCTCTGAAGATTCTGAGGCTCAGTTGTTTCAGAGAAATACTGCTGCAAACAGAAATGTGAGGAGCACGGTCATGAGGATCAACTCGTCTCCACACAAGCTTCATCTTGATGGTTTCTTCTGAGCAAACTGATTCTCAGCTGTTCAGCTGTTCAAACTTTTAGGAAAGAGCTTTGATTATGTGGCTCTTCACTTCTGTGGCTTCTTGTGTGTCGTGTCCATGAAACACAGAACTGCTCCTCTCCCACATATTGTACAACACCACATGTGACTGTACTGTATGTGACCCCAGGTAACCTCCTAACAGACACATCTAATTCTCTTTTCCATCAGGTGTTGCAGTGATGTGGTTTCTCACCAGTGAGGACTCTTGTCACGTTCAGTCAATTCACCACAACGCGTGAAATCTCTCCCACATCTTCAGGAATTAACAACTTCTCATCTGTGTGGATCCTAATGTGCTTTCTTAAGGATGCTGCATGAATAAAGCTCATCCCACACATGTTGCAGATATATGGCTTCTCACCCGTGTGGAGTCTCATGTGACCTCTCAGGGCAGACCTCTGTTTGAAATTTTTCCCGCATATTTCACAGAAAAACGGTCTCTCGCCCGTGTGGCGACGAATGTGCTCTTCCAAGTGAACCTTCCGAGTAAATGTTTTTCCGCAGAAGTCACATGAAAACGGCCTCTCACCCGTGTGGACCCTCAGATGTAGGGTCAATCTGGACTTACAGAGAAAAGCTTTCCCACAAGTGTCACAAGAATACGGCTTCTCACCTGTGTGGGCTCTCATGTGGACCAGCAGGTTGGAATTGGTCAAGAAGGTTTTCTGACATATTTCACATGAAAACGGTCTCTCACCCGTGTGGAGTCTCATGTGGACTCTCAGGGCAGACCTCTGTTTGAAATTTTTCCCACATAGTTTGCAGAAAAACGGTCTCTCGCCCGTGTGACGACTAATGTGCTCTTCCAAGTGAACCTTCCGACCGAATGTTTTCCCGCAGGTGTCACAAGAAAACGGCCTCTCACCCGTGTGGGTTCTTTTGTGTGTTCTCAATGCAGAGTTGTTACTAAATTGTTTCCCACATGTGTTGCAGGTGTACGGCTTCTCACCGGTGTGGTTTCTCATGTGGATCAAAAAGCCCAACTTAGAGGTGAGAAATTTCCCACAAGTTTCACAAGAAAACGACTTCTCACCCGTGTGGATTCTCAGATGTTTGTCCAGTTTGGACTTAGCATCAAACACTTTTCCACAAGTGTCACATGAGAAAGACTTGTTCCCTGAGTGGGTGTTGAAGTGACTCTGTGTTGGGGGAGAGTTGTTTCTCTGGGACTCTTCATCTCTAGTTGATCCTGGGTCCACATGCTCACCTCCTCTCTGATCTTGGCTCTCAGCTCCAGGAGAGATGTGAGAGAGGAGCTGCTGCTCACTGTTTGGTTCTGGTTCACTGTGCTCACTTCCCTCATAAGGAGACGTCAACATAAAGGTATCGTTCTCCTGCTTCAGTACAAGCTGCTCTCCCTCCTGACTGGTGCAGAGCTCCTCCTGCTCCTCTTTAATCTGTGGAGGCTCTGGATCCTCTTGGTCCAGACTGGGGTTCCTCTCCTGGTCAGTGAGAAGCTCCTCCTCCTTACAGACATGTTGCTCTGGAAGCTCTGGAAGCTCTGGAGGACGGAGGCCTGAAACTGGAACAGAGAAAGAAGGGACATGTGGATGAGCTTACATTCAGCCTGTCCTCACCTGTCCTGTGTTAGTCTCTAAGTCCATTCAGCTTGTCCTCACCTGTCCTCTGTAGCTCTATCTCAGGTTTCCAAACGATGTCCAACAGTCTGCGCTGTCGATCGATCTCTTCATTGAAGTGGATAATATTTCCACTGACTCCAGGTCTTTCTCCAGCAGCAGCAGGATCCTCTTGGTCCAGACTGGAGTTCCTCTCCCGGTCACATAGCTGCTGGGCAGTGAGAACCTTCCTCTTCTTCCAGACATGTTTCCGTGGGAACTCTGCAGGGACAAGGAGTCAGAATAAACAGCAACTGTGTTTTAAAAGTCTTTGTCAAAAGTGTATTTGTCGTGGGTTTTGAACTGGAGCCTCATTTATAACCGTTGTGTAGGTTCTACTTCTCACACAAAAGTTTAAATCTATAAGAACTAAGTTAACGAGAGAATGTGAGCACTCGCACACAAACTTTGACTCATTCATATGAACATTGGGAGACAGGAAAGTGGTGACACAGACGTGAGGTGATGAATTGAAGCCAGAATTAAAAATCCACTTTAAACATTAAAACCTGCAGTGCTATTTGTGCTAGTGAGGCATGAATCTTCAATAATCTCCATTCATCTGCAAAAGATATTCACCAACATAAAGCGAATCCTGATCAAACACCATCAAATACCCGAGTACCACAACCAATACTGACTAATACTTTTTAATTATGTATTCTGAGATTGTGCATGTATCACAAAGTACGACTTTAGCTTTCATGCTTTTGTGTAAAATGGTAAACAGTCTGTATTTATAGTTTACTCTTGATGAGCACTGTTCTTATCATTCACACATTTTAACAGTTAAACAGCATTTTTCTATAAAAAGGTTTTGGGGTCTCAGTATCTTGCCCGAGTACATGTCGGCATGCAGTATGGGTCAGACTGGGATTGAACCCAAAACCTTCTGATTAGAGGAGGGCCACTCTACCCTGTCCTCACCTGTCCTGTGTTAGTGTCTCAGTCCATTCAGCTTGTCCTCACCTGTCCTGTGTTAGTGTCTCAGTCCATTCAGCTTGTCCTCACCTGACCTGTGTTAGTGTCTCAGTCCATTCAGCTTGTCCTCACCTGTCCTGTGTTAGTGTCTCAGTCCATTCAGCTTGTCCTCACCTGTCCTGTGTTAGTGTCTCAGTCCATTCAGCTTGTCCTCACCTGACCTGTGTTAGTGTCTCAGTCCATTCAGCTTGTCCTCACCTGTCTTGTGTTAGTGTCTCAGTCCATTCAGCTTGTCCTCACCTGTCCTGTGTTAGTGTCTCAGTCCATTCAGCTTGTCCTCACCTGTCCTGTGTTAGTGTCTCAGTCCATTCAGCTTGTCCTCACCTGTCCTGTGTTAGTGTCTCAGTCCATTCAGCTTGTCCTCACCTGACCTGTGTTAGTGTCTCAGTCCATTCAGCTTGTCCTCACCTGTCCTGTGTTAGTGTCTCAGTCCATTCAGCTTGTCCTCACCTGTCCTGTGTTAGTGTCTCAGTCCATTCAGCTTGTCCTCACCTGACCTGTGTTAGTGTCTCAGTCCATTCAGCTTGTCCTCACCTGTCCTGTGTAGCTTTATCTCAGGTTTCCAAACGATGTCCAACAGTCTTCTCTGTCGATCGATCTCTTCCTCGTACTCGACGATAGTTTGTTCAAAGACTCTGAAGATCTCTTCAGCAGCAGCAGTTAGTCGCTCGTTGACAAAGTCTCTCAAACACTGAACTGAAGACATTGTTGCTTCATCACCGCTCGAATCTTTATCTGCGACACGACGACACCATCGTCTCCCAGCTAACTGCACACAGACACACAGCTAGCCATGCTAACACTTCCGGTCTGCGCGTCAGCTTGGGGTCATGTTCCGGAAGTGGAACTGAGTTACTTCCGCTTCGAAGCCTTTCCGTTAAATAAATAAACTTTGAGTGAAATGACCGGAAGTGTTTCAGCGGCCGCCATAATAAGAGCTGTTTGATTTTTCTATATGACGAGGAAAGGAGCTTTAATGCTTCCTAAATCATCTCCTCAGCAGAGGAAACACTGAACCATCCTTTATGAAAGGACATGTCCCACAATTCTCTTTGAAGCAGCTGAATTTGAAGTGACGTCAGCTCGTACTTTCACCTGGACACACCCACATCCAATAACTATCAGCTTCTTATTCTCCTGAAAAGAAGCAGAACTGATGTGAATCCTCACATTGATCTGACCTCCTGATTTCTTCTGTCACATCGTCAAGTCGACAACAATCATTATTAACTGTTTTTCAAAAAATATATTAGTGTTATTTCCTGTTAGTGATTATTCAATGTCTCCTCTGTACAAACTGAAACCATATTTCCCCATATTCTGTACAAACCAGGACACTTTCCTTTAACTATTTCAAAAGAACATACCTACAGGTGATAAAGTGAAGATTTATTGGGGACATGAGGACATGACGGTTTGCAGGGCGGAGCCAGAGAAGGCAGAGCTGTCGTCAGCAGGCAGGAGAATAAATGTCAGAAATTCAACTCAATATTTCTTCTTATATTACTCAAAATACAGCATCATAACAACATCCAATAACTTTTAATGTGAAGGTGACTAACTAAAAAGTATTTTTCTTGGGAAATGTAAAGAAAAAAATAACATGAAATGAACCCAAGGCTGATTGACTTTTTATTAACACACGTGTTGTTTAATATCTGTGAATTCCAGATGCAGTCTGAAGACAATCAATGGAATATTTTATGTTTTCATATAAGTTATATTTTATAAACTCATTCTGCATTTTAATGTCAGCACAGTGGCTATAGCTGTCAGGTACAAAAACTGCACTGCCAAGTGCTATCAAGTGGATTCAATCCCACAATACATAAAACAGAAAAAGAAAGAACAAGCTGGAGGAAGAGAATCAAAGAATCTATCTGGCAGGATGACCACACTCGTATAACTGAGGTGGAGAATATAAATATTAAAAACACATAATTATTTAAGAGGCCAAACACATTTGTATGAACGAGGGACTCGCTCTGAAGATTCTGAGGCTCAGTTGTTTCAGAGAAATACTGCTGCAAACAGAAATGTGAGGAGCACGGTCATGAGGATCAACTCGTCTCCACACAAGCTTCATCTTGATGGTTTCTTCTGAGCAAACTGATTCTCAGCTGTTCAGAAAAACTTTTAGGAAAGAGCTTTGATTATGTGGCTCTTCACTTCTGTGGCTTCTTGTGTGTCGTGTCCATGAAACACAGAACTGCTCCTCTCCCACATATTGTACAACACCACATGTGACTGTACTGTATGTGACCCCAGGTAACCTCCTAACAGACACATATCTAATTCTCTTTTCCATCAGGTGTTGCAGTGATGTGGTTTCTCACCAGTGAGGACTCTTGTCACGTTCAGTCAATTCACCACAACGCGTGAAATCTCTCCCACATCTTCAGGAATTAACAACTTCTCATCTGTGTGGATCCTAATGTGCTTTCTTAAGGATGTTGGATAAATGAAACTTCTCCCACACGTGTTGCAGATACACGGCTTCTCACCTGTGTGGAGTCTCATGTGGACCAGCAAGTTTGTTTTGACCAAGAAGGTTTTCTGACATATTTCACATGAAAACGGTCTCTCACCCGTGTGAACTCTCATGTGGACTCTCAGGGCAGACCTCTGTTTGTAATTTTTCCCACATAGTTTGCAGAAAAACGGTCTCTCGCCCGTGTGACGACTAATGTGCTCTTGCAAGTGAACCTTCCGACTGAATGTTTGCCCGCAGAAGTCACAAGAATACGGCCTCTCACCCGTGTGGACCCTCAGATGTAGGGTCAATCTTGACTTACATAGAAAAGCTTTCCCACAAGTGTCACAAGAAAACGGCCTCTCTCCTGTGTGGATTCTCACATGTGTGTTCAGTTTGGACTTGGTCATAAAGATTTTTCCACAAGTGTCACACATGAAAGACTTGTTCCCTGAGTGGGTGTTGCAGTGACTCTGTGTTGGGGGAGAGTTGTTTCTCTGGGACTCTTCATCTCTAGTTGATCCTGGGTCCACATGCTCACCTCCTCTCTGATCTTGGCTCTCAGCTCCAGGAGAGATGTGAGAGAGGAGCTGCTGCTCACTGTTTGGTTCTGGTTCACTGTGCTCACTTCCCTCATAAGGAGACGTCAACATAAAAGTATGGATCTGCTTCAGTACAAGCTGCTCTCCCTCCTGACTGGTGCAGAGCTCCTCCTGCTCCTCTTTAATCTGTGGAGGCTCTGGATCCTCTTGGTCCAGACTGGGGTTCCTCTCCTGGTCAGTGAGAAGCTCCTCCTCCTTACAGACATGTTGCTCTGGAAGCTCTGGAGGAACAAAGACAAGAAATCACTCGTGATGAGAAACGACGTCTAAGCAGATACATGTCAGTGCTGCGTCGTCAGGACCAACAAGTTATCAGTAGGATGAAACCTTAGTTTAAACAATAATAAACTGTATTTATATAGCACCTTTAAAAACAGGTTTTTTAGCAAAGCAAAACGAAGGTAGACAAATCGGATGGAGGCAAAGTGACAGACATCAACGATGAGGTGGTCAAACATTAAGTCACATACAAAGTTGGTCACACAAAAGCAGGAAAGGGACAATAACAAATGTAACAAGTGAAATAAAAGGTGATAAGAAAATGAAAAAGGGGTTATGTTTCAGATAAAAGAAAGATAGTGATCTACAAATCTACACAGATAATTATGAACGACCCTCTTGGCATTAAAAATGGCAATTTGTTGCCTGATGTCATTGACTTTACTTGTAAAAGCATTTTAAAAAACCTGTCACACATCTTGTGAGGCGTCGGTACAACAAGTGGGGGGGTGATGATAGAATCTATTACCATAAATACAATTTCGGGATGAGATTGATTTGTTAAAATCAAGTTGGAAAGGAACAATGCTCTGGCAGGTGTGATTAAAGAGGGAGACCAGCTCCAGAAGAAGAAATTATAGAGCTCAGAAAACAACCAGGACAACACCACATAGAATCAAACTGACTTCTGATCTGACACACAGATGTCCTTGGTCTCGGCTGTGACCCTGAGTGTTGGTTCATTACTGCCTGAGTGAGGTTAAACGATTCCAGTGCTTCTATAAACTCTGTAATAAATCTATTTAAATGATATCTCTGCTTAGATCTGGAGCAGAGTTAGTGTTAGTTCCTGTGTTTTCATTAAGTCCGTTCAGCCTGTCCTCACCTGTCCTGTGTTAGTCTCTAAGTCCATTCAGCTTGTCCTCACCTGTCCTCTGTAGCTCTGTCTCAGGTTTCCAAACGATGTCCAACAGTCTGCGCTGTCGATCGATCTCTTCATTGAAGTGGATAATATTTCCACTGACTCCAGGTCTTTCTCCAGCAGCAGCAGGATCCTCTTGGTCCAGACTGGAGTTCCTCTCCCGGTCACATAGCTGCTGGGCAGTGAGAACCTTCCTCTTCTTCCAGACATGTTTCCGTGGGAACTCTGCAGGGACAAGGAGTCAGAATAAACAGTGACCTTTACTGAGATCTGTACGGCTGCTTTCTAGTGTCTCAGTCCATTCAGCCTGTCCTCACCTGTCCTGTGTTAGTGTCTCAGTCCATTCAGCTTGTCCTCACCTGTCCTGTGTTAGTGTCTCAGTCCATTCAGCTTGTCCTCACCTGTCCTGTGTTAGTGTCTCAGTCCATTCAGCTTGTCCTCACCTGTCCTGTGTTAGTGTCTCAGTCCATTCAGCTTGTCCTCACCTGTCCTGTGTTAGTGTCTCAGTCCATTCAGCTTGTCCTCACCTGTCCTGTGTAGCTTTATCTCAGGTTTCCAAACGATGTCCAACAGTCTTCTCTGTCGATCGATCTCTTCCTCGTACTCGACGATAGTTTGTTCAAAGACTCTGAAGATCTCTTCAGCAGCAGCAGTTAGTCGCTCGTTGACAAAGTCTCTCAAACACTGAACTGAAGACATTGTTGCTTCATCACCGCTCGAATCTTTATCTGCGACACGACGACACCATCGTCTCCCAGCTAACTGCACACAGACACACAGCTAGCCATGCTAACACTTCCGGGCTTGGTGTCATATTCCGGATGTGGAACTCAGTTACTTCCGCTTCGACGCTTTTTTCGTTAACAAAATAAAATAAAGTGTATTTTAATGGGTAGGCCCATGTTACTAGTTTGATCAAAAGTGACAAATTACCAAAATGTATGTATGTGTGTTTGTGTGTGTGTGTGTGTGTGTGTGTGTGTGTGTATGTATGTGTGTGTGTGTGTGTGTGTGTGTAAGTGTATGTATGTGTGTGTGTGTGTGTGTGTGTGTGTGTGTGTGTGTGTGTGTGTGTGTGTGTGTGTGTGTGTGTGTGTGTGTGTGTGTGTGTATGTATGTGTGTGTGTGTGTGTGTGTGTGTGTATTCGACCCATCAGTGGTGAAGAGGAGCAGCATTAGGACCCAGAGCAGCAGCTGTCAGCGTTTGTGCAGTAAATATAGCAGCAGTGTGTGTGTCTGTGTGTGTGTGTGTGTGTGTGTGTGTGTGTGTGTGTGTGTGTGTGTGTGTGTGTGTAGGTCATGAGGAGGCCTGAACAGACTGGATCAGTCTGATCTCTCCGTCCTCCTGCAGGACTGAACAGGAAACACTGTCGTCTGTCACAGTTTAACTCAGGAGATCATCTGACAGCTGGAGGTGAGTCAGAGTCTCTACTTTACATTATTCAGGATTTTTCTTTGGAACATATTTTAGTCTTATTGCATGTTTGCGTGTCAGTGTGTGTGTGTGTGTGTGTTTTTTAAGATGTGTAACATTTTACCGTGTAGAAATATTTCTGAGTTGATTCCTCTGTGATAAGTTTAAGTGAGTCAATTATATTAATAGTCAGTTTTTTTACAGTTATTGTTGACAAATGATTTTATCTAAAAATACAAACATGTATTAATCCTACATTATTAGTACTTCATTATCTATGAATTATCTCTTTATTTATACTTCATTATTCACCAGTGAATCTCATGATTGAGCAGGGGGTGGAGACCAAACACAGAGTTAGAAGGGAGGGAACACTTGACTTAAATCTTCATAGTCTCTCCCACACTGATCACTAACTTCAGTATTGGAGCCTCTGAAGGTCTGAAGGTTTTCTCCATAAACTTTGATGAAATCGAGGAAGTTGGGGTGGATTGTGTGGGAGTAGCTCCTGAATCTTCTTGGGACACCAGAGTTGTCATCTCTGCTCCTGTAAACAGCCAATGCTGGTTTCTTTTACCTGGCTTTACATGTAACCAACCTTTCAACCACAGAACTGAATGATTAGTTGAAATGGTCCCATGGGATGCTGTCAAACACAAACTGACAGATGTTCATGTTTCTCTCTCTCAGCCTCCGAGGGTCAGTTCAACCACCTACTGACCAGGATGCTGCAGCTGTGTAAAGTCACTAAAACTCTGTTCATTAGCGATGCTCGTGCTGCCTGCAGCGATGAGCTCCTCCAGCAGGAGGAGGTGACGCTCTGCATCAATGTGTCCAAGCAGCAGCCGTTTCCCTCCACTAGCGTCACCAAGTTGCAAGTACCTGTGTACGATGACCCTAACGAGGACCTGCATAGCCACTTCGACCGATGTGCAGACGCCATCCAGAAGGAGGCGAACCGCGGAGGACGCAGCGTCGTCTACTGCAAGAACGGACGCAGCCGTTCGGCAACCATCTGCATCGCCTACCTGATGAAGCACCGCAGGCTGAACCTGACAGAGGCCTTGCAGGTGTGAATGGTTGTTTCTCTCTGTATGTTGGCACTGTGATCCGCTAGCGACCTGTTCAGGGTTTACCCCACCTCCCACCAAATGTCAGGTGGGATTAGATCCCACCACAACCCTCAAAGGATTAACAGGATAGATAATGGATGGATAATAGTTGATAGGCTTGATCAAAGAGGAATGGTGTCTGACTCCAGAACACAGGGGTTGGGTTCTTTATATTTTGGCCTTTTTCAAATGTCCGGCAACAGTAATGACAATAGGGTCAAAGTCCAAAGTGAACTGATGCTGACCTCAAGGTTGAATATCACTTGCTTCTGTTTTTTGTTTTCTGATCTGCTAGAAGGTGAAGACGGCTCGTCACGTGATTGATCCGAACCCCGGCTTCATGTCTCAGCTGCAGAGATATGAACATGATCTGCGTAAAAGACGAGGAGAGTCCTGATCCTCTGCTGAAAACCCTCGTACGGCTCTGAAGGTGAACCGCTTCCTCTCTGTCCACCGCCGCACACCGTCACAGCTGCAGCTCGATCTGATCTCCATCTTTTCTGACTGTGAATATTTAAACTTAATCAACCATAGATTCTAGATTCAAAATTAACTTTATGTATTGATGTGAACAGGAAAAACTGAAAGAGAGGGAGCACTCACGTCTTTATCATTATATTACAGATCCTGTACATAGTTTAGTAATTTAGTAACATTGACAGGGAAATTAACAACTTTAACTTAATATAACCGTAATTGTTATTGGTATATTTATAGAGTAAAATAAAAAATTTGACCAAAAGGTAGTATAGATATAAACTGCACAACGATTCTAATACTGTAGTATGTAATGTACACTGATGCAATGCAAATCAATATGCAACAACATTAACTATTTTCTGACATTTCAGTAATTAAACAAATAATTGATTAGTTGAATGGTTGGAAGTCGCTTGAGAACAGGAGGCATTGTTAAAAACAGATCTGTGATCAGTGTGTGAGCTCATCCCAGTATGAAACTACATTTAATTCACTTGATCCAGATTTATATTTGGATCAAATCACAAATACTTGAACAGTATGTAGTTTTAGAAGTACATAATAATTCAGTTTACTACACATGCATATGATTAATACTGTAACCAGCCATCAAATGTCTTAACCTGTACTGGACCTAAATAAAACAAAGATAGACTGAAAGTGTAGACGGAGCAAACAGTGAAATCAGGTCAAACTTGATCCGTTATTGAGCCGCAGCATATCGTCAGGGTTGGTTCCGATATATTCAGATGAAGATATTACTCATTGATTCTGAAGCCGGTTGATCATTAACTGTTAAAGCTACAGTTCTTATTTTTAAACAGTTCTTATTGTGTTTACACTGTGAATAACGACGATTCATTTCAAGTCTGGAACCGACTAAATTAATATTTGTAGTGCTGGGATGTAAACTGTGAGGACTCTGTGTTTAAAGTGTGTGTTTGTAAATCTCAGGTGTATCATTGATTGATCTGTCTTCTGATTTTGATTGGTTTTCTTTTTTTCCCACTACAAATATTTTTTCTTTCCAGTTTTGGTTTTGAAAAATAAAAAATATATATTTCTCTCTTCTTTTATTTGTTTTCAAATCACAAATTATATTAGGGATTATCTGATGGTAGAGGGACTGTGCTCAGTGATGCTGTGGTTTAGAACTGAATTTTAACAAAGCAGACCTCGAAATGTGTCTTCTCATGCGTCCGTGGAGATAAACCCAAACAGATCTGGTGACTTTAGTGAGCTTCCAGTTTGCAGCGCTGTAAAACAAAGGCCTTCTGCACATGCTCCATATCCCTTTAAGACTCTGTTGAAGAACAAATATGTGGAAATGAAATAAAACTCTGCTCACTCAGGAACCAGCTCTGTGATTCTAACTGATTCAAAAAATAAAAAGGGTGAGATTGTTGGAGTGAAAATAAGAACTTCACTAAGCTTCACAACATGTGTGGGGGCGGGGTTTGGTAGCTCCCACTATCCACCAATGAAGCCAGAATGAAACCACTGACTGAAGTAAAATATAAATTGAACTGTTGGTGGCGCCAGAAGAAAAATCATTAGAAACAGTGGGATTCATCCTCTGGGGACTAAAATACATGATAATCTGACCTTCAACTCGGGATGGTGTCATTATTTTCAGCCATTTTCATCATTAAGTTGATACAAAGACTCAGTTGTGATCAAAGAAGGTAATCACAGCCTCTTTAGACAGCATGCCTTTATTAAAGTGTATTAATGTATTAAGCAAACCAGACTGAATCGAGGTTTGGGGCTGGAGGTGGTTTAGATGTCTGACGGTGGTTGTGGAAGTCGACTGTTCCATTCTTCACGCACTCTGTTGATCCACTCGTTGTAGTTGGACACCTTTGTGTAGATGCCCAGCTTGTCCTCCCTGCCGCAGCCCTCGCCCCAAGACACCAGGCCAATCAGGAACCAGGTGTCTCGGTACAAAGTGACCATCGGTCCGCCGCTGTCCCCCTCACAGGCGTCCATGTTCTGGCCGAGGATCCCGGCGCAGAGGACGTTGTCGGAGATGTTGTGGGACATCTGCTGGGAGCAGATGCTGTGGCTCACCAGTGGGACCTTGATGACGTTGAGCGCAGAGCTGAACTGGGTGCTATCCAGGTTATCTTTGCCCCAGCCCGTCACCACGGTGGTGGTGCCGTTGAGGTGGAGCACCCGCTCGGCCAAATCCCGTCCTGGCAGGCACACAGGGATGATGTAATTGGAGAATTGGGCAGGCGTCTCCAAACGCAGGAGGGCGATGTCGTTGTCCACGGTCCTGCTGTTGTAGTTTGGATGTTTGAAGGTCTTGATGACCTTCAGCATCATCTCTGTGCCTTCATCTCTGAGACGCTCATAGTCACCTGAAGATAGATCCCAGGATATCTGTTAGCGAAGGGGCTTTGTGCCTGTTGCTGTCACCAACTAGTGTTTTTTCCACAACATTGCACCTCCCACCACTGTACAATGTGATCTCCTGTAGGAGAAAGTTTTTCCCCTCTTATTTAAGAACAAAATCTTTTAGTTCAGGACTTATTGATTTTAGGTTCAGATTTTCTAATGCTCTCACTCAAAACCCTGCACTCTCACTAAAATATAACCCGCTTGTGCTCAAACTGTGCACTTGCACATTTCCTGCGCTCCAGCTTCAGTTCTCTGTCGGATTTCTCCTCTGCTTTAGAATAGTTTTTCGCCAATAGAATGCAAGGTGTAGTGTTAACAAATACAAATCTGAGTACAAGCGCACAGTTTGAGCATGAGCAGATTAAATCTAAGCACAAGCAGGAGCTATTTGAGTGAAAGCTTTTCAAAATCTGAACATGAAATCAAGCTCTTCTCTAAAACTGAAGGACTATGCTCCGGAATAAAGAGGAAAAAGACCCGCATAGCGGCAGCGCGTGACCGTCCCACTGTCCCACTGTTGCTTTAGAGGAGGGGACGTCTCCTTTACTTTCTGGCCACAGAGAGAAAACACCTTCATAAATGAATCCCTGTGTTTGGTTTGAGCAGAGTGAAAACTCACCGAGTCGAACTCTGAACCTTAGGTTGTTGTCGAGGCAGTGAGCCGCCGTCAGGACCCAGCTCTGATCGATGAGGACGCCGCCGCAATGAAAATGTCCTTTGGCGTTCATTAACAGCACCTGCACGTGAAAAAACTCCACCGTTAAATATTTATGAAACATATATACAACAATCAAAAGTTAAATAAAGTTAAGTTCAAAGTTAAAGCTCGGGATTGGTTTGATCAGATATGGTTGACGAATCATAACCATAACAGTTCCAACTTTGCCATATTTATTTGCTTCAAAGTACTTTTTGATGAACCAAAGAATTTCCAAATGTCTTATTAGGATCGATATAAAAACCAAAACATCATAAATAGATATAACTTTTGTTGGTAAAAGAATAAATAAGGGGTTAGGGGTTAGAATAAATACAATTTTCTGGTGATTGTTGTCTTCTGATGTTTACCGATTGTTTTTTTTTTCAGTTTAAATAAGTGTAAGTAAAATAAGAAAGGAGGGCTGCATTTATTGTGTTACGGACAACACACAACATCAATTGTCCAGCAGCAGTTTTATTACATTGGCTCTTTTAACAGGTGGATCCTGACTTCTGATCCCTGAGCAGTGACTGCAAGTAAAGATGGACGACGCAGTGCACTTCCTCCCACTGTGCACAAATGAAGCTAAAATATGTCACAACGAATGCTGCCATCTTGTGGTGATGATGTCATCAGAGTGTGTGCAGCAGTGATCATAAAGTGGAACCGTGGTATCGAGGTCCCGCCCATACGCGCTCTCGACCAATGAATGTTTGGTGAAGATGGTTTCTGTGATTTCAGGTCGTTCTGATCTCTCTGATGTTTGTGTTTCTGATCAGTTTGGTTTGAATCAGTTATTTGATGATATAAAACCAGACTGAGACGTGATGATTGACAGCTGAGACTGACTCCTGATTGGTTGAGAGCATGTATGGGCGGCACCTCGACATGATCACCGCTGCACAGACTCTGACCACAAATGAAGTCTTCACCTCAGGATTGCAGCGTTCGGTTCGCAATATTTTGGCTTCATTTCTGAAAGAAGTGGAGACGTGTCGTCGTCTTTGTTTACTGTCTGTGTCCCTGACGCCTCCCACCTGCGAACCGTCCGCTGTGCGTGACTGATGCCACAGTTAGAGTCTTGTTACCTGCCAGGGACTCTCCCCCTTTTTCCCAACCTCCCCTCCCACCATCCACGGAAGCAGACCATCCATGGGTTTGGTGTAGGACGACCTGCCGATCAGCAGCTGACCACAGGACGAGGGACCTTCGGGGACAACGCAGTCAGGGAGAGAGCGTTGACATTTCCACAGCGCAGTCATTCTCATATAAACACGAAAACTGGATTGTATTTGTGCATGAAACGTGTTACACAAGTGAACCTGCTCACTTTGCATAAAACTCATGTCATTCTTGTGCACACAGGTAAAGTGACATTAGTGCACACGAGTTCAGGGATGTGATTGTGCATGCAGCCCACCTGACGTGTGCAGAGCTGATAAATGAACTGAATCCTTTCTCACCTTTCGGGACACATTCCCTGGAGTCGTCCTGCAGTTTGTATCCGCTCACACAGCTGCAGCTCCTCGTCAGACCGTCCTTGCTCTCCGTGCACTCATGGCTACAGCCGCCGTTTTCCACAGAGCAGTTAGTGGCGGTTACAACTGAACAACACAGGTTGTACACATTTACACTCAGATCACAAGAGTTTTACTGGCGCTTTAATTAAAATGTGATTCTTTGAGTTTGAGCTCATCTTCCTTTGCTACGATGTCTGTTGTGTAACAGGGATTTGTGCACGTTTAAGTGTATTTCTATGGCTGCAACATGGGTGAAGAGCCCCTGACAAATTTTCCATTTTGTGGGGAAATGAAGTTGAGTCTTGAGTCTTGTCTGTTCGCTGGCAGGATTACACAAACACTAGAGACTAAACTTGGTGAAAGGATGCTCGATGGATCAGAGGATTTAGTGCGAGATGAGACTTTTTTGTTGATTTCTCAAGGAAGTTTATGATTCTTTATGAAAAAGTGAGGACAACATTAGGGGACAGATATTCATGAGCGTGTGCGATTTTGTGCAGATCCAAATAAAAATCTGGATCTAGTGGGATTTATGTTGTTCATAGAGGTGCACTTGCACCAACATGTTGGTTGGGTTGTTTTAATTTAAGGGGACTGTTGGGCCTGGTACAGGTTATAGGTCTGGATCTGGATAGGACAGCATCTGGGTCTGGACCACAGTCGGCCTGTTAGGGAACTCTGCTTAAAGGTTCAGTGTGTAGGATTTAGTGACATCTAGTGGTGAAGTGTCGTGTTGCAGCTGAACACCCCTCACCTTACTCTCCCTTTCAAGAGAACCTGTGGTAGATTCATAGAATGTCATAGAAACTCAAAAGGTTGAGTCTGTCCAGTCTGAGCTACTTGGCTGCTTCCGTAGAGAGGACCCGCTCTGATGTAAATATAATGTAATTAAATATAAAGTATTTAAATATAAAGGAACCATTCTAGGGTCCAGAAAACTACAATTCGTACAATTTAGATGAAACACTAGTGAAAACATCACTAAGAATTTTTATTCAGTTTCTAACAATTGATCCTTTAACCTAAATCTTACACACTGGCCCTTTAAAGGTCGGAGGAGTTTTCTGAACCATTCGTTGGAACCTGATAATAGTAAAATATTCCAGCCGAAGTTGAATTCTTCTGTGCTCACAAAAACAGCACAGGTCTTTAAATCGTCGATGTCGACATCAGACTCACGTTGGTCACAGTATTTGCCCTCGTATCCACGGTTACAGCGGCAGCGGTAGGCTTGGTACTGGTCCACACAGGTTCCATGAACACACATGTGGGAGTGACACTGGTTCCCATCTGAAAAGGTCAGATCAGACTTGGGCTTGAGACACTGATGATACATTGAAATACGTCAGTCTTCAGTGGACACGTGTGTTTGCATCAGCTTTGAAAACAGACACATGGAAACTTTTACAACAGTGATGGAGGCTGTTTTTCATTCTGAGCTGACTTCACATGCTTCAGTGTTTCTCATGTTGAAGAGGACACGTCTCTCACCTGTGTACACGGTCCAGAACTCCAGCTGTTAACACACAAAACAACAATGTCAGTGATGAAGCTTCATCAGTAACGAGCAGTGACTTACGATGTGGAAACTCCTGGAAAACAGCTGCATGAACATGAGCGAGAGAGAAACCAACAACGTTGTGTTAAATACGAAATGTAAAGGCTTCACAGTCCTGTTGATAATGTTCCGTTTCTCCCTCCAGGCTGCAGCAGCTGGAATCACGTTTGTTCTTCACAGAGACTTGAATGATAGAAGCTGCGTCTCACTTCAGGCTCCGCCTCCTTCAGAGGCTGCATTTAAAGTCTCATTACGTCACAACTGTCCCATTTAAAAAGCTTCTTCAAATGCGTTGTTTCATTCCTGAGAAACAAGGGCTCCAACAGACAAACTGTCACTGCTCAGACTGATTCTGAAGCAAGAACTGAAATGAACTGATTAAAGGTTCAGTGTGTAGGATTTAGTGACATCTAGTGGTGAAGTGTCATGTTGCAGCTAAATCACCTCACCTCACCCCCCACCCCCTTCCAAACATGAAGAGAACCTGTGGAAGCTTCAGTTGTCATAAAAACTCAAAAGGTTTAGTTTGTCCAGTCTGGGCTACTGTAAAAAAAAACATGGCTGCCTCCGTAGAGAGGACCTGCTCCGGATGTCAATATAAAGTATTTAAATATAAAGCATTTAAGTATAAAGGGCCCATTCTAGGGTCAAGTAAACAACAATTCGTACAATTTAGATGAAACACACCAGTGAAATCATCTCTAGGATTATTTTATATTAAATTTCTAACAATAGATCCTTTAACGTGAATCTTACACACTGGACCTTTAATGGAAGAATCTTTGTAAAATGGTGTAAATTCATCTCACTGTGGCTTCCCTGGTTTGGAAGATCTCTCTGGCCTCTTCAAAGTCACACTTCTCCTCCACACACTCCCGCTCCATGGAGGCGGGTTTCAGCTCCTCCAGGAAGGAGTTGGCCCGACGGGAGCGGAGCAGCATGTGAGCCTCAGCAGGGTCTGAGAACACTGAGGGATTCAGAGGATTAAACATGTGGCATCATCCGGCTCGTCCACACCTCCGTCCTTCTCCGGGTTTCAGTTTGATGCGTCCAGGTTCTGAGATCTCTGTCCGTGTCCATGTTCATTACAAATGTGATGTTTGGGAACTTTAACAGCAGAAATCTCAAAGCCTGGACACATGAAACTGGTTGTAAATCTGTCAGTCATCCATACTCACACACCTGAGACACTGAGCACTGACGCAGACCACAGTGCGACGGTGACGCACACCAAGAGGACGAGGCGGGACATGATGTCAGTCAAACCTGCAGCCAATGAGACGTCATCGTGTTTAGATGTACTCAGCGTCTCCAGTAAAGCAGTGACGGCCACACAAACACTAAAATTCATGATCAACATCTTCGCGATGGCGTTGACATTAACGTGAATTACAATTACGATTCTTGAGACAAAATCACAACCACATCATATCTTTTCTTTTTTGTCTTAATGTTTCTGAGAATCGCTGAAACCCCAGTTTGAACCCTGAAACGACCTTTGACCCTGTGAGCCGTCACGATGTATCGAAGCCAAGACGCAGAGAAACAAGTCGGACGAGTGTTTTCATACTTACGTGTGAAGACTCCAAGCTTTGGACAGAGACGAGGCTTCCCTGGGTTTCTACCGTTAATAACTAACTGCCTGTGTTTACTGAGAGTCCACAGTCTGCAGGCCACCACTGTCAACACACACACGCACACACACAGACACACACATAACTGACCTGCGATGTGTCAACAGTGCAGGCTGTAGGTGGCGCTGTGAGTCATGGTGTGACGGTCACAGTCAGTTTGAGTGCTGAGCATTTTCCTCCCTTCAGTTCACCTTCTTTAACTTCCTGCAGGATAATGCTCCACGTCACATGACAGTGACCTTCAGTGACCTCCGCCTGGTCCAGACGTGATGACGTGATGACATCATGAAGCTCAACATCTGGGATACAACCCAGTGTCAGTGTGGGGTTCCTAATAAAGTGCTTGTGAGTGTGCATCACGTGTCCTCTACCACAGATGTGTTGTGTTGGGCCTCAGCTCCCCTCAGGTGTCCCGTCCCCGCCCTCGGGGACAGGAACGCAGCTCCTGTTGTTCTGCTGTGAACGCCCTGAGACCCTCCGGGGTGTCGCTGGGCGGCGCCGCCTGTGGAAACCAGGACATGTATTAAGGTTAACTAGTCATCTCCGTGTCTTCTTTTGTGGCTCATCTTCGTTCCCTCGGCTCGGTTTACCTTTGTGTGCTCGGCTGGTTTGATTTTTCAGAAGAAAAGCTGGCCTGGGGACATAAAGGAGGCATCTCTGGTTCCACAGGCGACTAACAGCAGCAGAAGTTGCGATGGAGGACACGGTCTTCCCAAGCTTTGTTGTGATGGTGAGCTGGTCTGAGATCTGGCCCTCTGCCGCCTGCCACTTTGTGTTCAGACCAGTTTCCTGCTTGGTCCTTTTACCTCCATGAGCTAGAAGGAGTTGGAGTTTTTGAGTTTTTGTCTGCAGAGCACAGTTTGACCAAACTCATGTCACTGTACAGGTGTGGGGCTGTTTCTGCTGAAATCTCCTTATACAACCAACTGCAAAAAATGATTACTAGAATGTTCTGACACAGAAAAATGTACTTTACTCAAACGTGTCCAACAAACTGTGTGTAATGTTTTAAAATATCCTGCATGTACAGTTAGAGAAAGATCCATGGAGACAGTGTCCGATGGAGTTTGATGTTTGTCGTCTTTTATTTCTCTGTATCTGTGTGTTGGCATCTTTGTCAGTGGTCATCCTGAAATATATATATTTTTTTTTATTTCTGCGTCTGTCACGTGTTAGAAACGTCATCAACACACCCACTCACTTGTGATGAATCCTGCATGGATTCTGCTCTGACACCAGTAGTTTCTGTGTAACTCTGCTAATAATGATGATAATTATAAAATGATGATGATGAATGTTTCACTGTATAGTACAGTATAGTACACTGAACCGTTCTAGACGTGAACAGGCACATTGCACCAGCACTTTGTGGTTCCTCAACAGTGTTTCACAGGATTATTAATGAAATTGTCCTGTCCACGTTTCTGTGTGTGTGTGTTGAGCAGCAGCAGAATGACTCGTCTCTTTTCAGTCTGTTTGGACACCAGCTTCCACACAGACTCAGCATCAGAATCCATAATCCAGCTCTCAGGTGATGAGCTAGTGGTCTCAGTCTCTAACGGGTTTAAGTTTCAGCTGCTGCCTTTGTCTCCTGTTTGTAATTAGTTTTATTGTGATCATGTCTCCGTGTAATCCCACAGGTTGTTGTTACAGAATGAATTGTCCTCTGCTGTTAAATGTGCTAAAATGATAATAATACAAGTAGGCTGCTCTTTGTGAAGGACTGGATTCCTTCGGGGGGTTAAATTACTGTATCGCTGACTGAATTGTGTGGAAGAGGAAAAGTAACACAAACAAGCTACAGACGTGACTTCAGAGTTTGTTCAGAATAATTTGACTGCGAATACGAAAACAAAGAACCAGGTAACGGTCACAGCCTGAGGCACCAGACTGAAATTCAGCTGTTTAGATGTTGATCTTTTAGATCGACTGATTCCAGCTTGAATAATATTTGAGTTCAGTTGAATGTAATATTTTATTGGGGTGTAAATAATGGACTAAACGATTTGTTTGATTTCATTTGGTTTTGTACGTTTTCTCAGAGTTTGTGCTTCAATATCTGAAAACTACAGGAGAGAGGGAGGAACGACAAAACTGGAACCACAATATTAAACTATTAATAAAGAAGGAAAGAAGAAATACACACACGCACACACAAACTCTGCTGCTGAAAATAGTCTCAAACACCACTGTTTCCTCCTGTTTGATAAAAGCAGTTCCACCTTTTGTTTTTCAATGTGAAACTGAGGTTCTGAATGAAGCAATGAGCTCAGAGCAACGTGTTGATGTTGAAAATATAAACTCAGAGTTTCATCGCTGAGTCTTTGTGTCTCCAGAAAAAAGAAAACTCCTGATGTAAACTCTTCAGAGGAGCTTTGGAGATAGAGAGACAAAGGTGGACAGTGATGGAGAGATAAACACAGAGCGTCTCTGCTTTCTGCTCAGAGTTCACTGGTTTTCTGCTGTTTCATGATCACGTAACAGGGAGAAGGTTCAGTTCAACAGGACAATGACGATGGGCGTCCCCTCCCTCGTCCTTAGCGAGAAGTAAGAAAGAGGTTTTGTTTTGGGCGAGGCGTATAAATGAATCAAAGCCTCGTCCGCCCTGCTCATCTTCACACAACTCCTTCTCCAGACCAAACTGCGAACTGCGCGCCTCGGACGGAGAGGTGAGTTTTGGGATTTTAAGATTTGGTTTTGGAAGCAAATTAGTTCGACCTAAATTGATGTAGATCAGTTTCCTTATCCCCCCCCCCCCCCCCCTAAATTCAGGTTTAAAAGGTTGAATTAGTTTTTCAAAAGTTCAATCCACAGCTCTTCTTAATCCTGAGCTCATTAATCAATTTAATAATGAAAAAAGAATAATCGTTTCATTTGAAATTAGTTGACATTTTAAATGTTTATGACACCAGCCAATCACGGCTTCTTTCCCTCCACCTCTGAAAGCTGAATCCTGCGTTACCTCCTGAGCGGAGCTGGAGTGAACAACTTGTATTCATCGTCCAAGAGAACAAAAGCCAGCTCCTTTGATTCAAACACCTCGGGTCGGTTCTGATGTTCACATCGATCTGTTGTAGCATTGCTTCATCTGAGTGGGTGAGAGAGCACTTTGGATTAGAGCCATGAAGAAGATTAAACTTGTTGCGTGTGGACTGTTTATAAATCTTTCCAACGAAAGTTGTAATTAAACTGCGAAGGCGCATGTTGTTCTTCCAGTTTTAGTGGTAGATACATCAGCTCCCCCTTCTGGACAGGAGGACAGTCGACACTGATCTGCAAGTTTCCCGCAAAACAAAAAAAACGACTGCGATCAGATTTGTTATTTGGCCGACAAAGACTGAAATGTGACAGCGTATTAAAACTCATTTGGTTTTCATTCGGAGTTCCTGAGACACTGAGACTAACACACTGATGCAGATTTTCATTTTCCTCTTCTTCCTGCAGATGTCGTTGAGGTTGTTGGGACTTCTGGTCCTGTCCTCCCTCTGCTCTGCCATGATGCTACCAAACATGTCCACAGAGTCCAGCGAAGAGGACGGCTCCACCTCGGACCCCTGGTCCGACTCAGACTGGGAGGAGATGCCCAAATGGCCACCAAACTCCCGCAGCAGCCTCATGTCATCACCCCCCACGATACCACCATGGCCAGACAGCGGCAACATGACCAATGATTCCAACAAACTCCGGATGCTGGGAATCCCCGGCCCAATAATGCCCCCCATATCTGATACAGCCATCTGCGACTTCCTCCTGAACTCACCAGTACCGCTGCCTATCGAGCAGATTCCACTTTTCTGCATCTGTTCACACTGTAAAGGCACCACGGGACCCAAAGGAGATCGTGGAGACCGGGGCCCTTCAGGCATGTATACCACTTTAAATTGGCTGCGTTTTTTTCTCTACTCCTTTTATCAGCGCAGCTTCATAGTGGTTGATGTGATCACTGCAGAGTAAACTGCTTGTGTTTGTCCTCAGCAAAAACTGCACTTTGACACTCAAATGTCTACATTACCCAGCCTGTACTGCTTTAAAGCTTTAAAGCGTTCTTGTTATCCTGTATACAGACATGTGCCGAAGCAAATATGACAACAGGCACATTTTTACAGATATCACAGTCATTGTGAGTCTGCTACACAACAATGTGTAGCAGGCCATGGTCCAGTTTTTAATGATTTTATCAGTTGGTGTGATGATTCCCTTTTAGAGAACATTTCCAAAACAAAGGACATGATTACTGATTTTAGAAAGCAGGCTTCCCCCCCACAATTCAACAATAATCAAAGGCCAGCCTGTGGAGTGGTTTGAAAATATCTTGGGACAGTCATTGATTCTAAACTAACCTTTAGTAAGAACTGCGAGGCAGTTTGCAAAACAGGTCACCAGCGTTTGTCTTGCATTAACATTGACATAACCATGCGGAGCCTCTTTAACAAGCTTTATTGAATCTGTGTTGTCTTTTTCTTTTGTGTCTTAGTTCGGTAGCCTGTCTCTGCAGGACAAAAACGCCCTCAACCAAATAATAAAGTGGGCTAGTAGGCTTATAGGCGAGTCGCAACTCCACCTCTCGGTGCTTTACTCCACAAGGCCAACTCGACTCTTGGGGAATGTTTTTTTACCCTTTAAAAAGCGAGTTCCAGCTCCTCCCCCCGGCCATCGTTATGTGGCTTTTAGCACTCCAGGCTCCTGTAGGAGCAGTGGGTGCATATGGGGAGGGGGTGGTAAAGCACTTGTAGTGACTCGTGGCTGTACTATGTTCTCTGCTGTCTGCTGTATTGTGTTGAGGTCTGTTTCCATGGATGCTGTACCCTGTCTGCACAACAAATTTACCCTCGGATACTAACAGAAACCTAAACCTAAAGATAACAAGAGTCTGTCCCTTTATAGGTAATGTGAATTTGGCCCTTTGGATATACATAAAGACAATTAGAGGTCACCATTCAGATATTTTCATAAAGGTAAACGTTCCACAGATAAAGATCAGATGATAACAAATGAAGTTTGAGAACCACTGGTGTCTGTGAGGATTGTGATATAAATGGAGCAAGGCACCAACACCAAGGTTGGTAGTTTGCTTCCCCTTCAGGACATTCATGCTAATATGAACCCGACTGTTCATCGTTGAGCAGGTGAACCTGGGAGTCCAGGCAGAAGAGGAATGACGGGGTTCAGAGGTCGAGCAGGATTCACAGGTCGTCAGGGGATGAAAGGTGAGTCACACATCACTGCACTGACGTGAACACCAACACGTTAGATTCCCTCACCGCTGTCGCTGCAGGGTGTCCAGTGATGGTGGTGGCATCACTAAAAGCAACATTGAGTAACTTTACTGAACAATAGCGCCCTCTGCAGCCACATGTTGGGATTTATGCTGCAGTGTCTTCCACACATGTTTGAACTCTAGACTACAGCCAAGTCTCTGTTTCATTTTGCCAGTTGACTTGACCTCTGTTCTCCCAACAAAACATATATTGACTTTGTTTCAGTTCAGGTCAACTCCTGCGTCTCTGTCTTTGTCTGTTGTTACAGGTCAGAAGGGAGACCTGGGGAAGAAGGGGCAGGCCGGTCCTGTCGGATTCACCGGGACAAAGGGCGCACGAGGCTTCAAAGGTCATTGTGAGACAGATCACTCTATGTAAAGGGTTATGAGTGATTCATGGACGTCACGCCTCCACTAACACCAGAATGAACATGCTATCCCAAGCTTACAAATCACTTCAATTGTTTGTCTTCAGGTCTTAAGAAGTCTGTCCTAGATCCCAAACTATGAGAACAACCTCAGATAAGGTCCCAATCTCCACACCAGAATGAGACTTGAAAAATACCATTATAACGATAAAGTAGTCAATGGTGATGCGACTGAACCTGTTCAGAAAATTCTGATCTGCAACGCGACATCATTTGATGTAGTAGAACTGAGGCACATTTACAATTAAGTCCATTTCAGCCCTTTGACATCTTCGGAGAGCCATGCTCATTGACCACATCATCATGGTGGGTGTGGCCTCGTCCCGGCACCGGGACCACAAGAGTGGAAAATATCAGGATTCTAACAAGATTCAAACTGTACTATTTGAATTTTATGCTAAAAATGTGATGCAAATATTCTCGATTGTTTGTGTTTATAGGGGACAAAGGAGACACAGGTTTGATAGGGCCCCCAGGTACACTGGGTCCCCAGGGAGAAACCGGCACATGTCCTGCCTCCTGTGATAGTGGCCAGGGTCCACAGGGTCCACAAGGCCCCCCTGGACCAGCTGGAGCCCGGGGCCTGCCTGGGGTTGAGGGAGTTGCGGGACCTAAAGGTTTCAAGGGCGATAAAGGTGACCTGGGTAAACCTGGCGACCCCGGTCTGAATGGCCAGAAGGGTGATCAAGGTGAGCAAGGAGTGTGTGAGTGCACTGATGGAATGGACGGCACTGATGGGAGACCAGGAGAAAAGGGGTATAAAGGGGACAAAGGGGACTCTGGTGCCCAAGGTGCACTGGGCCCCATGGGATCAAAAGGCGACCAGGGCATCAATGGCATCAATGGTCCACCCGGTCCCTGTTCCACAGCCATCCAATCAGCATTCTCTGCATGTATCAACCAATCGTTTCCCATCCCAAACTGGCCCATTCCTTTCCCGCATGTCCTCCTAAACTGGTTTGGACACTTCGACCCGCTCTCTGGCATCTACAGAGCCCCCGTCAATGGCACCTACGTCTTCTCCTTCCACCTGGTCGTCTCCTTCAGGACACTTAAGGTCGGCCTGTTCCTCAACTACTACCCTGTAGTCAAAACAACAGAAGCAACAAACCAAGCCACCGCCAGCCAGAGTGTCGTCCTCCACCTCACGCAAGGAGACAACGTGTGGCTGCAGGTGAAGAACAATATTACCAACGGCATTTACACTGACGGGGAAAGCAGCAGCACGTTCTCGGGGTATCTGCTGCACCCTGACTCCTGCGAAATTCCCTTCCTTCGAGATTTCTGGCCAGATGAAATGAAGGAGAACAGACCATTCAGCTGGGATGGTCCTCCTCACACCACCACTCCTCCACCATAGTAGGCTCCAGTCAGTCGCACATTTGTAGATGAAGTATCCTCATCTTGCCAATCAAACATTCTGTGTATTTCTAACTGCAAGTTTTAAAACAGGTTTAGAAAAGTTTGATAGAGATGGAGTTTTCAGTCAGAGAAGTTTCAGTTGGTTCAACTCGCTGTTGTTACCTGGTTAGAAAGTGATTGAGTCGATCACAACTGCTCCAAATGTGACGTCACACAGGAAGCAAGTGATGATAGAAGTTTTACAAGTGTGTGTAGGCAGCTGGACTTGCTTGTGTTTAAAGACAAGCAAGTCCAGTTGAAGGTCTTCTGGAGATACCTTGACCTGGATGACTGAGAATCTTGACAGAGATATTCAAGATTAAATCTGAACCATTTGTGGACTAAATCTGTGTTTTTGTAGAGAAGGTTGTTGGAAGGTGGTGAACTGTTACTCTGCAAATATTACTGTGCTGATTAAATCTCACTGGGTTCAGTCTTACACTGACTTTCTTCCTCTCTCTCCACCACAGGATCAAAATGGTGGTCCAATACTTCTAGGTTGAGTGTAAATGAGCAAACAAGCTAAACTATGACTGCAAACATTACACCTGCATTGAAACATGCTACCTTTGATTTATTTTCAATGTGTGTTATTTACGATGTATTAGGGCGTTCTTGAAGAAAAACGATTCTGTGATTTTGAAAATAAAGTTGTAATATTAGTCTTCGTGTGATATGAATATCAGAAGAACAATCCGTCTCCTGAATGTGCCTCATCTTCTTCAGTTCTTCTTCAGTGAAAGTTTCACTAAATACTTGATGTTTGTCTCATCATCATGTCAATAAACTTTGTAGAAATAAGTTCTCTCATTATTTTACACTGTTGTGTCTTATTATGACTCCTGCATTTGATCATTTCTTTAATAGCTGCTTGGATTTCTGATCTGGCTGCAGACTCTGCTCTGATAGTTTTATTTCAGACAACAGTAAAGCAGTGTGTGAAGAGGAGCTCGATCACTTAGTACAGGAGCAGAGAAGAAAGGAGGTAAATGAATGAATGTCCAACAGAAGCTACAGCTCTGCTGAACAGCCACATGAGGACGAGCAGTTACTTGAAAACAGTCACATTTGGATCTCTGAGTTTTCGCAGCGGGTCGATCCAGACGACTCACAGACGATCTGTTTTAAGCTTGTGTTTGTTTTCATCTGGTTTTGCAGAAACGGTGGCACATGTAATCTGAGATATTTTGATATCGTCGATATTTCTGGAGGAAGTGGAGACGTGTCGTCCATCTTTATTTACAGTCGTGTCTCAAAAATCAACCAGTGGCGAGTTCACTGCTGCACATCCCATGAACTCTCTGTACATCAAGTGACCCCCCCCCCAATGGCATTACCTCAAGAAAGAGCGGCTGATGCAAGGACGGATCACTCAGCTTTATTGTCACACAGCTCACATAGTCGCACAGAGCATCATACAAATGTTTCTGCAGGAAATCTCAAGCAATCAGCAGCAGTTCTACAGTGAAACTGTCGAGTGGAGGAAACTACAGTCAGCTCGTTTCTTCAGGTCTGAACATTTACAGATTTAGCTCCTGAGGACGTTTCTAAAAGCACAAATTCACTTCACTCTTTTCATTGCAGACTTCAGTGCACGTTTGAAAGCAGCTGTCGTGGGACTGAAACATGATGAATAAAGGTATGGCCCTTTCATTTAGCTGCATCTTATTCTAGCAAAATCTCTGAAGCGACTCAAACTCCCAGCTGCCCATGTTTCAGCCGTCGTCACCCGGTCCACTCCCTCTCCTCTATTTCTCTTTGGGCGCCATGTCGTCGCCACCTGACACATTTCCATCTTCATCCTCATCGTCGATCATCCCCTTCAGGTAGGAACGCTTGAACTCCTGGAACACCAGCTCCTCCTCCATCTCACTGTATGAGACAATAAAGATGTCAGACCTGACAGAAAACTACAATAACCAAGATGCATTCTGGCAATAAGCATCCAGTCACAGAGCTCAATCAGCACTATGTAACTGAGCAACAGCGCCCCCTGCAGACACACGTGGGGATTCATTCTGCTGGGTTCTGTTTCCGAGCGATGACGTGGTTTTCATGTGTAGAAAAAACAAAGCGATTCAATGTGTTGAGTCGTCCCACTGAACTGAAACACTACTGAACGCTGGATATTACCCATGATCCTCTGTTTCCTGAACCAGAACAGCTGCTGCTGTAAATGTATGCTCAACGTTAGATACGTATGGAAACAGACGGAGCCTTCTGTCCATACTCTGCCTTCATTTTGACTGTATTTGTGCTCATTTTCTGAAAACTTAAAAATACAAAATACAGACAAAATGGAGCAGTACCGCAGGAAACCAGAAGTGCAGCTAATCGAGAAGATGACAAGACACGAGGGATACATTTCTACGATGGCAGAACTTTTTGAGGATGGTTGATAGATGAGTCAAGTTCAACCTGAGCAGAGTTCTGACTGGAAAGGAAGAGAGGTGATGAAACAAAACCCAGCAGAGGAGAGCTGATACTGCTGATGCAGACAAAGGGATGAGAACAGCAGCTAATAGAGGAATAAAAAAAGAGCTGATGAAGTGATAGAAGATCCACGAACACGATCCCGTCCCTGAGCGACCTGGACACAGGGACATTTATGAACTTACCTCTCCTTCACTGTTGGCAGCAGTAAAAAAAAAGAGGGGAAGGTTGAAACGTGATGTTTTATCATGTGTGAATAAATCCGTCACCTGGTTTAAACGACTGTGACTCACCTGCATCAGGTTTAGGATGCATCAGTTTAAAGGGAACCTCCAGACCCACCTCACTGCAACACAGACCAACACAGTCTCAGACAGAGACCTGAGCATTTATATCATTTAAAGGAGACATGATTGTCTTCTACTCTTTTCTGTCCTCTCGTGTTTGGAGGTTGTTTCCGTCTGTGTTTGCAGGATCACACAAACACTACTGGACGGATTAACGTGAAACTCAACATGAGGTTTTATGGGTCAGGGAAGAACTTCCTACATTCTGCTGGATCTGTATCAGGGGGCGTTTTTTGACTTTGGGAGGTAGAAGGCTTCTTTTTTAAATTTCAACATTTTCTCTGATTTCTGATCCGACATATCCAGGGAGCTAATATCTTGGGGACTGTTGGGCCTTGACGCAGCTATGAGCTCGGCTGAGTGACGTTCCTGTCTGTGCTTGTAAAAGTGTAAAAAAAGAGGCTGAAACGAGGAGCTGCAGCAATGGACAATCATAACACTGAATTATCAACATGAAGATGAACAGAATACGTCTCCTTTAAGCTTTCAAGACAACTAAAGGTCACCTGATACAGGACTGAGAGTTGCTTTTATTTCATAACATATTTAATTAGTGGTTAAGATACCGAAGCAGACTCGTGGACGTTCAGTCTGTTTAGAGGACAGAACATCGACCATCTTTCTATGTTGCTGTAGACTCGCTGCTATTAATAAAAAAAGAACATGGACATGAACTCACCTTGATCCCATCATCCTGTGGTGGAGACAAAGACCAGCGTCAGAACAGGCAGAAACAGTTTCATATAAATTCACATAACGCAAATAAAGAACGTTAGCTGCTCAATGAAAGTAAACAAAGAGACATTTACCATTAAGTGGAAGAATTACATTCGAACAGACAAGAGATTTTAAAGATATGTTTCTAAATGTGGGTTTGTAACAGGTGGTAAACTCAGAAAACGACACTGTGACTGTTCACTGAAACTCTTTCCACCAATAAAAGGCTCAAGTTGTTATTCTGGGTCTTTGCTAGGATTCTAGAATCGTTCCTCCTCTGCTGGTTTCCTCTCCCTCTGTCTATTCATACACCGGTGAAGTTGAATTAATGAACCCATTATCGACACTGTCCCCGTCAGACAAAGATTCAGCCATAACACTTCTTCCCAGTAAAATCCAAACTCTCACGCTCACGTTTCCACCTCCGTCTTCCTGCAACAACCCAAGTCACGAGACTTGAGAGTGAGACGCCTGTTAGGTGAGATAGATGTGATGGTGAAGACCCACAATCACAATTTGAGCTTTCTATTGGTGAAACAAAGACGTTTCAGTGAATATATTGTGGACTGTTGCAGTTGCCCCATAAGATCACATTGCAGCCACTGCCGTCTTGTCGTGGCTGCTGGAGGAAGCTGGACCGACACCAACAGTTTTCCTAAAAAACGTTGGTTTACACACAATTGGAGACGACATTCTTCCACTGACAGAGCAGCATTTAGTGACATCACTAAGTTTCACAGTTTGCTCCACAAACAAAATGATAACAGACAGACGGCGTGTTCACGACATCGACCTGCATTTCATGATGAGTAAATAGAACACACACACACACACACACACACACACACACACACACACACACACACACACACACACACTGACCCTCCAACGATGAGCTTCACCATGACTCTGTATGAAACCATGATTCCCAGAACCTCCTTCAACACGCCCTCCTTGACACTGAAAGAGAAGAAGACGACCACGTTTGCAGAAACTTCTGGATCCATCACACACAACATGTTTTCTGTGTGGACGCCGATTGTTTCCTCACATGCTCGACGATGCCAGGTTGGTGTCTTCGTGCTTCAGTTTACCGTCCAGAGCGATGCCCCTCCGCTCCCTGTTGTTGGCCAGCAGGGGCAGCAGCGTGTAGGTTTTCTGCAGGGTCGCCCCAGCAGACACCGAGTCCCTGAGACATGGAGACAGTTACACATTCAACTTTGGACAGAATAAAGAGACAGAAAAACCCCTCACAGACATTTTCACAAGGAGAACAAGAGTCGGAGCCTCTTTGTCTGACAGTTTAACAGTCAGACTGTTTCTTTGTCTGAGTGAATATTTGTGCTAAGTTTCCCTCTCGGTTCTTGAGATATCGTGTTCGTATGGATAAGATGGACGACCTGTAAACTCGAAGCCTCCGGTCACTAGGTGTCGCCAGAGTGGAGCCATTAAAATGACACCTCTCTTTATTAATTCTGGAGAATGCTGTGCGTGCCGACCATTACCCAAACTCCTCGATGGCCACAGATTTGATGTAGCTGTCATTGGAGTACAGGACCACATTGGAGACCTGATCCACTGAGGAGGACAAGAGGAGACATTCAGTCCAGTTCCTGCTTCATGACATGTGACACATCTCAAAGGGGCGTCACGTTTACCAGAGACGATGATGTTCTTGATGTTTTTGCTGGAGTTGTTTGTGACACTGACGTGCACCTTGATGCATTCACCATGGTAGTACATCTGGAAACAGGAAGTGAGGTCAGAGTGAGTGAAAATCCAAAATGGAAGAACTTCTGCTCCTGTTTACAAACATCTTGATGATGAGCTGATGAAAGTCGTCTTTTAAACGAACACTCGGAGAAATGAAAGAGTTTAAACAGGAAACACGTGATGCTTCTGAATCACAAACTGCAAATAGGTCTCCACTTCCTCACACTATCAGAAAGAAGCTAAAATATCCTGAATAAAAACGCTGCCATGTTGCACATTTAGAGCCAGAGTGTGTGCAGCGATCAGGGACGGAGCCGCTGTCAATCAAGACGTCTCAGCCTGTTTTTATATCATCAAATAACAAATCAAAACTCTTGAACAAACATCAGTGCAATGACGATCGATTTAGATTTTAACGTGACCTCACCTCTTTGTCCAGACTGGCCTTGACGTGCAGCGGTTTGTCAGACATGACGAAATCCCTGGTGGTTTCAACAGAGGGCGCCACTCCTTCGCTCTCTGGGGCAAACTGCACCTTCCTGAGCATCAGCTTCACTGAGCTCCTGTTGGACAGAACAAATACGATTAAATATGAAACTGTATTCTGAGTTTCTGCTCTGACTCAGTGATGAGTGACCGTCCTGCAGGTTCTTCTTCCTCGTTATTAAAACGTTGATACAAACCTCCATATTCTTGCAGGACGGACGAGCTCAGACTCACCGTTTGCGAACTTTAGAGTCCTGGCTCTCCGCGCTGAACGCCTTGATCTCAAACTCCACGGCACATTGCTGCAGGCCGAGAGAAAAGAGGCGTCACCGTCATGTGTTCACTTCATCCATAGCAGCTGCTGGTTTGAATCCCGAGTCGGTTTCTTACCTTGCCGACGTCATGTGGCGTCGGCTGCATAGCCACTGAGCAAGGCAGGTTGTCAGGAAACTGTGAAAACAAAAACACATCAGTGGGTCTGTGTTTATTTCCACTGTGATCGTTTCCTTAATACGCACAATGAGACACACGTCACTTTAAAAATAAAAACTGACAAATAATACCGATCATTAAGTTCAGTTTGTGCTGAACAGGGAGACCATCAGAATAAAAGCTTGAGCTGAATGCAGACTTTACCTCATCCTTCTTTCTTCCATCCTTCATCAACATTCAGATAATCGTGATCATTAGTTCAAACAGCAAAGAGAAATGTGGATTGGAACTATTTACTTATTTAAAACGATATCACAATTTGACAACTTGACACTTTCCCCTTGGGGATGGAGGAACAGTGGTTTGAAGAGGAGGCTGGTTCCACCGCCGCTCTCACCTCGAAGAAGAAGGGGTAGGCGTTGTCTCCCAGCTTGCGCAGCAGTCGGGCCTGTGACTTGGTGTGGATTCCTTTCTCGCGGTCCTGCAGGGGCGGGTACACCTGACGGGTCGCCAGGTACAGCTCCCTGCGGAAGGCGATTCCCATCACATCCATGTCATCTCTGCCGTACCGAAAGGTGCAAGACAGGGTGACGAACACTGGAGGGCAGAAGAGAAACAGGGGGCTCGAACCAAAGGTTTTAATAATTGCACACAAATGTGGTCCATCGAATTAGTTTCATGTTGAGTTTGCAGGTTTTTTTTAACCTACTCTCAATTGGTCAAAGTTGAACTCATCACTATTTCTATTCTTTTATAAAAATGGCTTTAGGCTGCGACTTGACAAGAGTTCTCTGTGAAAGACGTAAATTATCCAATAATCTCTCATAACGAGAACCGTTCATCTCATCGGCTTCACACTCGTCATGAGTTCAGGGTTCAGTGAAGTTCACTGTTAAATTTGGTTTGATTTGGACACGTGATACGTTCAACATTAACAAACTTGCTGCTAAGCAGCTGCTGGAACTCAGCACGTTCACGACAGTCAGCTACATGAAAGACACGGTCCAGGGTTCCATTGGTTCACTGAACATCACAGGAACAAATCATCACATTGACAGAGAGTGGAGTCAAATGGTCTGAGTCTGTTCAGGTCTGTGTCCTGAGCCCAGATCAATGTGTTTGGCCGCTGACCTTTCCTCCCCTGCAGAGCCTCGGGATCAGTGAGGATGACGCCATCTAGTGGTGGAAAGAATAGTGAAAGCTCTTAAGGAAATTAAAAATGAAAACAGGACGTCCAAGATAAATTCAAAATGGCTCCTGATGCTTCTTCATGCAGTCTGTGACATCATCAGAGCCAAATACATATTAAAAACATGCTGTATATAAACTGTATATAGTCAACTTAGGACTGAACTGTTTGTTAAATTCACATCATCAGTATTTAACATACTTATATCGGATTAAAAAGTGTGTGAATCAGGGGAACAAAAAACAAACATGGGAAGCTGTGAGTGTGTGTGTGTGTGTGTGTGTGTGTGTGTGTGTGTGTGTGTGAGTGTGTGTGTCTGTGTGTGTGTGTGTGTTTGATGCATGGAAACATCATGAGTCCATACATGTTTTTTAAACTTTTTTTAAAAAGAGAACACAAACCCTCATATCACAGTCCATTGCTGTGATTGTTGGTTCAGTGTCCTGCTGGTGGATGATGGTTGTGTTTAAAACTCACCCACAGGATCCACTGAGTCCACACGGTCCACAAAGTCTCTTTTCCCCATGTACACTCCGACCTGAGGAGGACAAATGACCCTTAGAAAATCTGACATTCATGATATTTGTGCATCTTCGTGAAATCAATCGTCCAACAACCTGAATCACTTCAGAAGAAAATCCACATGGATCCATAGAACAAACAGAAAACAACTGAACGCAGTGAAGAGTTGATGCGTTTACGTCCTCAACGACTTTTACAGACGAAAACAATTCATCATCTATTAAACTTGTTGCCAGTTAATTTGAGATCAACCAAAACCTCAGCAGCGTCACACTGGTTGACTTTCTGCAGAGCTGCTGCAAAAAGAGACATCTATCAAACACACACACACACACACACACACACACACACACACACACAGCAGAGTGAGCTGTAATCTGACATAAAGCTGTCAATCACACACGTGTCTGGGTGGCGCTCACGTTGTCGTGACTTTGCGCCGACCTCCGGAGGATCAGTCAGACGAACAGAAGCTGCTTTACACAGCGAGGAGGGAAGTTTGACAAATCGCCATTTTCTCACGACCTGACGCTGCAGCAGCTGAAATGATGTCACTCACCGACTTGTCTTTGCAGATCTTCTTGAAAACAACATTTCTTGGACTCATGTTGGTGCAGATGGACGTGAGTCAGCAGAGCCTGAGAACGAGACACAGAAGACGAATGTTTGTCAAAAGTCAAGTTTCGTCTATCGCGATCTGAGTCACATGGTTTAGAAACGTTATTTTTCTTCTACATCAGGTCTTGATCCTGGAGACTAACGAGAGACACAACTGCTGCATCTGAAACTGAAGGAGAACAAATAAAGAGCTCCTGAGAATCCTTAACTCCAACAGTCGAACCAAACACTCT
>CM048053.1:702500-705000 GCA_026259375.1 Verasper variegatus
ACTTACAGAATATTAATTATATTAAGATTTCAAAACACGGGTGGAAGTTTGGAGAATTTGGGGTTTGACACAGTCTTGTGAACAATGGTGTAAAAGGAAGTGAGCCACTCTGCATGAATGACTTCTTAAAGGTCCAGTGTGTAAGATTCAGGTGAAAGGTTCTATTGGCAGAAACTGAATATAAAATAATGATTTCACTTGTGTGTTTGATCTAAATTGTGCGAATCGTTGTTTTGTTGACCCTAGAATGGGCCCTTTATATTTAAATACTTTATATTTAAATACTTTATATTTACATACTTTATATTTAAATACTTTATATTTAAATACTTTATATTTACATACATCAGGAGTGGGCCCTCTCTACAGAGGCAGCCATGTTTTTTACAGTAGTCCAGACTGGACAAACTAAACAGCTTTTACAATTTTGTGACAACTGAAGCTTCCACAGGTTCTCTCTCATGTTTGTAAGGGGGGGGGAGTGTTCAGCTGCAACATGACACTTCACCACTAGATGTCACTTAATTCTACACACTGAACCTTTAAAGCCAAGAATATGTTTTACCTGAATGAATAGAAATGAAAACGTAAAGTGAAACAGATAAAACTGACTTCCTCTTTGCCTCCATTTTACTGTCAGTCGAGGAGGAAGATCAAAATGGCTGCCAGAAGATAAGCAAGGAAGGAAAAAGTAATTCACTAATGAATTTACTCCACATGGATTAAGTATAAAATGAAAATATTAAGTATCGTGTGAAGACGAGGAGAAGGTCGTGTTTCTGTCCAACCACTGACTGACCTTCAGTTCATTTTCAGGCGGGAAACTTTTGTTTGTAAAATCCAACCTTTAGACTCAGAAAACGCTGCCTCATGTCACAGTGGCCTAGTTTCTGATCCGGTTTGATGAGACATTGAAAACTTTACCTCATGAAAAAAATATTCAAATGTTTGAAGCTGAAGACGCTGTGAGGAGAAAAGCTTTTACGTCCTGAACTCTGCTACATTCCTTTTGTTCAGACACTTTCTGACCTCACGTAGAAAAGGACAGACTTTTTTAAGAGCCGTGTAAAGAATGGTTGACGAGGTGTCTTCTAGAACTATCATGAAATGTCCAATTCTTACAAAGGATTACATGTTTTATTACATCTGTATCTTCCAATCTAAATGTTTTCAGAGTTTTATGTCTATGACCGTTTCCACCTCATGTCTTTTCATTCTTGAAAACTTGAAAACTAAAACAAAAGCCAAAAATCTTCGTTTTTTTTAAGCAACTGCTGAATATTTTTCCGGTCAGTGTGAAGATGTCTTACATTTAAAGGCCTAGATTGTGCAACAAATGTTAGAAACTATTTTTAGAACTCAGGAGGTAAATGCTCTCTTACTGGGGAGGCCGAGCAGCGACTCAAAGTCCCGACACTCTGCGATACCGGCGCTGTTTTCGGCACAGGAGTGCCACAAGTTTTCAAACTGCCTCTGGGAGATGATGACGGAGCCGGAGACGGAGGATATCTTCCAGTAGTCGTTGGACAGCGAGGCTCCGGTGACCAGCCAACTGATAATGCACATGATGAGACCGGTCGCTTCCACAGCAGTCGACATGATGGCAACTTTTCCAGAAAACTCTTGAGATGAAACAGCAGAGACCCTCCGAGGAAATGAAACCCAAACAGAAGCCTTTACAACGTGTAACGACAGGAGCGAAGCGGTCACAGGGCTGGTGTTGGGTCTTCAGTTTGGATTGTCGGACGCTCCGGTTTCCGTACGTCTTGTTAATCTGACGTCTGTGGCTCTAACAGGAGGACTTTACACTCTGAGAGGGGCCATAAACCGCTGGGAGCCGCTCCCTGTTGCTCCCCCCACGCCACCCACCTGTATCGATCCCAGTGATGACAGTGAGTCTCCAGACACACCTCAGTTAACCTGAAACTACACGGTCCTGCTTGTCCTGCTTGATCTGAAGTATTCACTTAGATCATCTTCCTGACGTACTCCTGGATCTCGGTGGTCTCATCCTGGTTGGTGGCTGTGACCCTCACCCAGCCTCATGGTGAATGGTGAATGTCTTGATACCAGTGGGCTCCATCCCCTCTTCTGGCCGGTTATTACACCAGCTGGCATATGTTGATGGCTCGGACCTTATTCTCTCCATTCAGCTCAGGTCAGGGACCCCCCCTCCCCCCCGCTCTGTGGGAACCTCAGATATTTGTAGCTGTTCCATCCCCTTCAGTTCTGATCATCCTGCTTCTCTCTGATCTGACGGAGGCCAGAGGCCCGTCCACAGCAGCGTCTCCCTGGCATATGACGCACTTGAGGGTAACTTGTGTAAAACGACTGTAATAGTCGTTTTACACAGTAACCGTGAGTTGTCTTAGTGTCCTGGGGCCTCAGTGAGGGGGATATATGGAGCGGATGTGGACAGGCAGAGAACACCAAGGCTGTGGGGGTAGCAGGTCCTACACTAACCAGAAGGTCGGCGGTTCGACCCCCCAGTCTTCCTCAT
>CM048053.1:707500-737500 GCA_026259375.1 Verasper variegatus
TGTGGACGCGTTCTCCCACGATTCCTTCTGCGCAGTCGCTCTGCCGCCTCTCGGTCAGTCAGTGTCAGAGATAAGATTTAAAATAGAAACTCGTTGTGACAGCAGGGGTTTGGACGCTGTCGGCTCCCGACGCAGTCTCCATGGACTCCACAGACATGAGACACACCCTGAGGTGGCGCCCCCTGCAGGCTTCATGCAACACTTCAATTCTCTACTCTGTCCAGTTCCAGGGGTAAGTTGCACAAAAACTCTACCTTATTTAGTTTGTTCTTATTATTTCTACTCACTACAGCACAAAATGTGAATTAATCGTCACTGAGTACTATTTTCGATAGACACTTCAGTGAGCTGCAGGTAATTAAACGAGATTAAAGATCTTACGACGAACATTACCTTCCGGAAAAGGGTGGAGTTTTCTGCGATGGATCATTTATCTGCAGCACGATGATGTGTACAGTTGCACTGTAACCTGACAGAGCAGTAACATCTTAGTAAAGTATTAAGTCCTGTAAGAACCTGGAGAACAACAAGAAAATATACAAAACCCTCAAAGATCAGTGTCGTCAGATTTGACTGAGCATGAACCCCGTCCGTGGTCATAACAATATCCCTTTATTTCTAATTTGGAAAATGTAGTTTGCCAAACTCACTATTCACTCTGGTTTTCGCTGTGGACGACTGGATGCACCGTGTAACGTCCACTGGATTAGTGTCAACAAAGGAAACTTAACAATGTGAAGATTCTCAGGCAGGTTCTGTTGTCAGTGATTCCTTTTGGTTTCTCTGTTGACTTGTGATGCACATCAAATATATTGATGTGCTCAGAAAGTGTGACTCACACTGAATCAAATAATCGTCTTTGTGTTGATATTTGTCTGATTTATGATCCAGAATCTTGACACAAACTAAAAACAACCTGCTCAAATCTTTTATCACCTACACAGCGAAATAAAAACCAGCCCAAAGAAAAGCTCCATCTGGAAATGTATCATTAATCTAAACTAACGTATTACTAAGTGTGTTTGTGACAGTAGCTGCAGCAGTGAAGTGGTTTGACAGGATGAAATATGTGAAACATGCAGCTGAAATAAACCTGTGGGTGTTTCTACTTGATTTAATTATGACTTTAATCAAACAGCCGCTCTAATCGTCGATTTCACCGGGTGTGTCTGTTCTGATGCTTCAGTCGTCACCCAGGAGTTTCTACTTTAATTAGGTTTCAGGTACATACCTGCGGCTGTTTGGACGTAAATCAAAGCCTCTGCTTTAAAGTGAGCATCACTGTTTCTCATCTAAAAGGCTCACTGTGGAGGAGGCTCCAGCTGACTGGCACAGCCAATCAGCTCCCTGGATTACAGGGGGTAAACCAGGGGCTGAGTGCACATGAGCGGAGCTGCAAAGCTGGAGGCCACTTGAAGTTGTGTTAACCCTAACCCTAACCCTAAAGCAACTCCTTTGTCTCTGGCTGTGTGTGGGACCCCGGTGGCATCAGCATTTGGCTCAAGTGTAACAGTTGGTGACTGTTAACAGGGAGAGCTGATTGGCTACTCTTCTCTCAGCCCATCAACCCCCCCTGGTTTCACTGAGCCTCCTCCACACTCGTGTCATTTGAATCTCAACGTGCACAGTCACAACCAGTCCTGCTTCTACTCACAGTAAAACTAGAATTCAGTCTCCAGACATTTATGAGGTCACTGTGACCTTTGACCTCTGAAATCTAATAAGTGACACCTGGTAAATATCTGAGGAAATTCTCCAGTCACAGACAAACGTGTGAAAAAACATGTTTGTGAGGTCACAGCAACCTTGACCTTTGACCTCCAGATTTTAATCAGTTCATCTCTGAGTCAAACTGAACATTTGTACCACGTTATGAAGAAATTCCCTCAAGGTTATCGTGTCTTAGACATAATGCCTCTGGCCACTGGGTGTCGCTGGTGCTGAGTCTGTGTGTCTGGTTCCCTTCAGGGAGTTTGAGCTGACGGTGCTGAACGGCAGCTGGGTGGATGCTCCTGAGTGCCATCTGATTCAGCACACACACTGCGACCTGACCCTTGACCTGGGCTCCGACTCCGACTACAACGTCCACGTCAGAGGGCAGTGCGGGTCGCAGCCCTCAGCCTGGGCGGAGCTCCGCCGACCCTTCAACCGCAGAGACAGTAAGGGCCTGGTCACACTCACACTCATAATCATAATTGACGTTTGGCCTCACGTGGACTAAAACTCCGACCTGTGATATCTGCTTCACATGTGTGTACGTGAGGCCGTGCCCTAATGGTGCGTTCACACAAACGATAAGATTACAAACAAAGTCAAAGACGCAAACAGATGCAAATTACACGTCATTCACTTTGAAATATTTGAACTTCAAGTGAAACATTTCTGAGATGTGATGTTGCGAAAGCCAATCAGCATTGAGGATGAAACCAATCAGAGGCAGGCCACGGAAACAGCAGTCATCCTGACTCAGCTCCCGGAGGAGACGGTGAATTTCCCCAAGCCGTGTGCGCCTCCTTTCTGGAGTTAAACAGGGTTGTGAGATCACCTCCCCCCTGGTGGCTGGCTGCAGCACAGGCCTCCTCCATGTTAGCAGATGGGACATAGCCCTTTCTGCCATTTGAAGTAGTTCATATCACAAAGGAACAGTCTCGAAATGTGCAAGATGGCAGCGCTCGTATCAGAGATATTTTGGCTTCATGGAGACGCGTCGTATTTATTTAGTCTGTGGTCAGAAAATGAAGAAGCATGAAGAAGTGAGGGTGTGAATCTTGTGTGCAGCCGTCCTGACGGTACCAGAGATGAAGGTGTCGGCAGCGGTCCAGGGTCTTCACGTGGTTTTTCAGAAGCTTCCTCTCACTGCCGTTGTCATGGTGACGGTGTGGAAAACAGGCGATGAGCTGCAGGTCAGTGTTTACTTCATGTCTTCCATTTCTCTTCCTTTTTCCAGTTCATTCTTGTTCATCCCTTCCTTCCTCTCCTGTTGGCCCCTTAATCCTGTCCAGCTTTGTGCTCGTCTGTTTTACTTTTTATTTGTTCCTACCTTCTTCCATTTACACTTTTACTTTGCAATCTTTTCTTTTACATCGGAAACATTTTGTTGTACAAAATAGTGAAAGAACAGAAAGCAGAGGACCATCCCTCGCACAGCTGGAGATATTTAACGGTATTTGTTTAATTTCTTGGCTTGTTTTTTACGATCCATCCATCTTCAGGCTCAAGTCTACTCCGTGTCAGCTGAGGAGGCGGAGCTGGAGGTCGACGCCCTGCAGGAGGGAGTGAGGTACTGCGTCAGAGCGCAGACCGTCATGGGAACACAGCTCCAGAGCAGCAGCACTGACGCCCAGTGTGTGTCCATCACAGGTGAACACACACGCACACACACACACACACGCACGCACACGTGTGCACGCACCCACCCACATGCACACGCACACACAAAATCTTTAATTTCCATGTTCTTATTTTCTCACAATATCCTGACTTTCAGTAATATTCCCTCGTCCAGTTTTTTTAAATAAAGCCCTCAAATTGCTCCACTTCGCTTCAGAATTAGATTTTCTTAAATGTTCATATTTTTTTCCAAGATGTTTTTGTATCTTTCCAAAATGTAAAATTTTGAAATTAGATACAATCTGTATATGGACTGTCCTCACGTTACAAATAACAAACCTCATCTTCCGTGTTTTTACTTTCCAAAAAAGTGTCACTTTGCAAATGTCCCATTTTGAGTAAATGTCCTCCAGAAAATGTTTTTAATGACTCACTTTCAAACTGACAGAACAACCCTGCGATAAAAGGAAAAATAAAAAAATATTTTTTGTCCAAAGATAATTCAAATGAACTGTAAAATTCATGGACGACGTAAAATCCATAACTAACAAGTTGTCTCATTCCCGACAGGTCCAGACGCCGCGTGGAGGAGTCCGACCACCGCGACCGTGACCGTCATCATCATGGCCGGTTTCTTGTTCGCTGTGTTCTGGTCCATCGTTCACTGGCGTCCAAACGTCTGCCACACGTATTTCCATAAAGAGCCACTGCCCGACTCACTGGTCAGTTCAATGTCTCAGAAATACATGAACCATAGAAACCGAAACTTACTGATTTCAACTCAGGTAGAAAAATGGCTCTTTTCTAAATATATATATATAAATATTATGTGGATGATTTTACTTTGATTAGATCTTGATAGTGAAGGTTCACAGGGAACGAGGGAAGGTCAGTAGATGCAGCACATGGTCGTAACCAGGCATCCAAACAGGATATTTACACCCATGTAGTACCCCCTCTAACCACTAGGCTGCTGGGTCACACCATGATTCTTTAAACCAAACCTATACGATATAATCAGTAAACAACCTATTTAAACATTTCAGCTTGTTCTTTCCATTTAATAGATTTGTTATTTGTATTAATCAGTTTTGTAAATACTATATGATGCAATTAAAGCAGATGATGCATTTAATTCATTTTCCTCACAGAAAGATGTTTGGGACGTTCGCCAGCGGATGAGCCGTCAGCAGCTGGAGGTTTGGGAGCGGACCTGCGTGGTGCAGAGCATCGACACCGAGCACCAGGCCTCAAAGACTGGCACTGGGTTCATGTCCCTTCTGGAAGAACACAGTACTGACCTCCTGCTCACTGTGGATGTTGTGGGAAAAGAAATGTGATGTCCTGGACCTGCAGGAGACCCCCCCCTGTGGTTGGTCAGTGTCCTGTTCCCAGGCAACACATGCAGACTGTGGATTAACGCCCAGGTCAGCGACTGACATCACCCGTCAGGTCGTCAGGTCGTCACCCGTCAGGTCGTCAGGTCGTCACCCGTCAGGTCGTCACCCGTCAGGTCGTCAGGTCGTCACCCGTCAGGTCGTCACCCGTCAGGTCGTCAGGCCGTCAGGCCGTCAGGTCGTCACCCGTCAGGTCGTCAGGTCGTCAGGTCGTCACCCGTCAGGTTGTCAGGCCGTCAGGTCGTCACCCGTCAGGTCGTCAGGTCGTCACCCGCCAGGTCGTCAGGTCGTCACCCGTCAGGTCGTCAGGCCGTCAGGTCGTCAGGTTGTCAGGTCGTCAGGTCGTCACCCGTCAGGTCGTCAGGTCGTCACCCGTCAGGTCGTCACCCGTCAGGTCGTCACCCGTCAGGTCGTCAGGTCGTCAGGTCGTCAGGTCGTCAGGTCGTCACCCGTCAGGTCGTCAGGTCGTCAGGTCGTCAGGTCGTCCATCAGAGGACCAGTCTTCTTATTTTAATCACATTTCTTTTGCTTGATTATTTTTCATGGAACTTTCATCTGCTGCTTGTTGTGTTACTTTTGTCCACTATAGTTTCATCACATTTGATTTGTCTTGTTTGTTGACTGTGATTTTGTTTGACTGTTATTTGTGAAGCACTTTGTAAAGGTTCTTAAACAAAGTCATTAGGGCCCGAGCACCGACGGTGGGAGGCCCTATTGTATTTCAAAGGATTTTTATTTCCCTTTTGGGCTTTTTCAGGTCAACTTCATATGGAGATGAGTGTCATCACAACAAGATGGAGATATAAACTACCTCGAATTTACATGGTGCAATCCAAATTAGACATGTGACACAAGAGTCCCGGGCCTGATGACATCTACACAGAAATTATGAATTAAAATCACAAGTGAAGCGCTATCCTTCCCGCAGTGCATGTGCCAGGTCGCCGATCGCTCTCTCCACAACCGCGACAGGTCCCGAGTTGCGTGAGCTCAGCCCGTTAGTGCTACAACGTAGCCCGCGTTTATCATACAGCTGCAGCTTTGCTTGAAATATTTAATATATAAATATACATTGAAACCGCTTCCAACTTTCAAGGTTATGACACATTGGAAACAAAGACAAATATACATATGTGAATGTAAAATTAATAAAAATTGAATTAATCTTTTCTCAAAAACAACAATTTAGGAAGATAGATAGAGAGAGAGAGAGAGAGAGAGAGAGAGAGTGATAGAAGATATAAATAATGGTAATTATGGTTATAATAATAATCATCATCATCATCATCATAATATTCTGGTCAGATCACAACATTAGCTCAAGCTGAGTAGTACAATACTGCCACCTTGTGGACAAAAGTGGGAACTGAAGGAGCAATCAATCTATGAATTATCATTACTATAATTGTATATTATAGATTATATATAGTATATATTTTTTTCTAGGAACAGTTCAACAACAATTTCGGCTTTTTTGTGCAACTGGTTTATATATTTATATAGACCAAGACCAGAACTGGTATATAGTCTGTGCGCAGTGACACTGACACGCTGCACGTGATGGCGTGGACTGTAATACGTGATTAGTGCCCCCCCCCCCCACGGCCAAATCAGGTCCCGAGTTGTGTTTTAGTAACAGTACAACAACAGTACAACACTACCATCTGGTGGACAAATGCGGAAACTGTAGAAACAGTCTGTCTCTAACAATTACTATAATAACAATGATTTATAACAAGCAACAATCCACACAATGCGCTGCAGAGCACGCCACACACCTGAACCGGAAACAGCAGCGGAAAGGGGGCGGGGGGGCTGCGTTTTTAAAAGAAGGTAGAAACCTCAGAGACACATGAGAGGATCCGTCTCCCAGGACGGACACAAGGTCAACGTGGAACAGAGAACATCAGAAAGATCAGAGTATTTACAGCTTTGATTAGAATAAACACTTTGTAGCAGAACTGAAGGTCAATGAACTGATGGATTATTGTCAGTGATGGTCGAGTATCTGAGGAGACGTGTTATATATCAAGCAGACACAACGGTGATCGGGTAATTATTTAACTTTACCTTGTTGCCAGCCGGTTACACATGAAATTCATGTTGTCATAGAAAAGAGAAAAACAGTGCAAACGTTGGTGTTAACATGCACAAAAAGAAATAAACACTCAAATCAGTTGTTCAACTTGGATTTATTAACTTGTATATTTCTGTCAGAGATACTTGAATAAACTGCAAAACAATAACACAACTTCACCTTCAAGTTTTCAAAACATAAAAAGTTATAGAACACAAGCACAGATAAAACCAGCTGTGAGTAAAACACAGGTTCAAAAACTGACATTTGTTTGTTTTATCATGTAATTCAGACATGAGCCACGTAAAGACACAGATACGATATGGCCGACATCACACCAGTGAATTGACATTGTTGACATGGCTGTCATGTTAGCTCTCAGCTTTCTACTTTGACACAAACATTACTCTCACACAACACGCTGTCATGCTGTTGCATTTTGATGTGTAATTAAAATAAACGCTAAATTGTTAATTAATCATCGAGCTGATGAAGAATCGTGAAGCAAAGAGGCAGAAAATGAAGGTGCAGGTGAGTTTACGATCTCAAAATGAGCGTTTGCACTTAAAAGTGTAACTTGAGGCTTTGTGAGGGCGGTGGTGACGACCTGGTGGGCAGCTGACGGATGAGGTTGGAACTATTGTGGGGGGGTTGAAGTTTGTTGCCTTCCAGGCTGCGTCTTCATTCTGAAACACAGCCGCTCTGCTGCAGTTTGGTCTGGCGTCCACACGAGTCCCGAGTTTTAGAGACGTTAAAACAGAGAAGTTTGGAAACACTGTTGGTCCCGTTTCAGTTTGAGAACTCCGGTGCTGCGTGTTCATCTGGACGGACAGAAACCGAGATGTTTGGAAGCGATAACGTAGACGCTCACAACCTCTTGATGATTGGTTCCTTTCTCTCTGATTCGTCAGGCTCCTGTCACATGACCTCCTTCATGCAGAAAACAACCGGCCTCAGCGTTCAACATTGATGCTTTTCGTTTGTAGCTGAGCTCTTTTTTGCAACTAACAACAAATGCTTCCTGTTTACAGCGGCACATACATGTGTACGTGCATGGTCAGGTGATACATGTTCACATGCATGTTAGTCTGGACAGGGATTAAAATGATATGGAGCCAAAACACAGAGATGTTTCAGTTTAAATGAAAATGTAGAAGTTTGGAAGTGGCCTCAGTCCGTCTCGTGTGAGCGACGTCTTGGTCTTGGTTGGCATCAGAATCGTTCTCGTCCTGGTCGTTGTTGGAATCAATGTCAGGGTCTTGGTCCTCGCTGACATCAGAATCTGATGTGGTCTCAAAGCTTTGATTTGAATCCAGCTCCTGATCTTAATCTTGGTCCTGGTCTTCAGTGTTTACTTGGTCTTTGTCATTCTCATCTTGGTCTTCGTCAGTCTCATTCTCATCTTGGTCTTCGTCAGTCTCATTCTCATCTTGGTCTTCGTCAGTCTCATTCTCATCTTGGTCTTCGTCAGTCTCGTTCTGGTCTTGGTCTTTGTCATTCTCATCTTGGCCTTCATCGGTCTCGTTCTGGTCTTGGTCTTCGTCATTCTCATCTTGGTCTTCGTCAGTCTCATTCTGGTCTTGGTCTTCGTCATTCTCATCTTGGTCTTCGTCAGTCTCGTTCTGGTCTTCGTCATTCTCATCTTGGTCTTCGTCAGTCTCATTCTGGTCTTGGTCTTCGTCATTCTCATCTTGGTCTTCGTCATTCTCATCTAGGCCTTCATCGGTCTCGTTCTGGTCTTGGTCTTGGTCGTTCTCATCTTGGTCCTGTTCGGCATCTCCCTTTTCGTTGGTGGTATCAGTCGTGTCTTGATCGGCACCGTCCTTCGTTGGACCTTGAAGAAAAGACTGGCAGTTACTGGATGAACTCTGGAGGAATTCTTCTCCTCTGTCCACTTTAGCCATGAACTCTGCTTGTTCTCTCATGTCTATCAGATACTGGACTCGTTTCTTCCAGCCCGACTTGCCCTCAGCTTTCTCTCCTTCTATGAGCATGTCGATGTACTCTGGAGTGGACAGAGGGTTTGGCCTCAGTGCGATCTCTTTAAGTCTGTTTAGACACTTGGCAGAGTCACCCATCACTTTCACCACCTCAGCCTGCACAAGGTCATACTCAGCCTTCAGTTTGTCAATCAGTGTCTTCACAGACATCTTAGCCCCTGTGGCTTCCCGGTACTTTTCTTCCAGATCTTTTATCGTTATTCTATCTGTGACTTCCTTGTACTCCCATCGGTACTTCTGATTATAATGTACATTCCAAACACATTTGCCTGGGCACTGAGTACAGTACCCATCTGGTCCCATTGCCATACAGTGTCTTTTATCTGCATCATCTGCATAAGCACAATTGTCATGACAGGTAAAATGACACTGCTGACAGTTTGTGAGGAAAGATCCAGAACCAGAATTATCATGTTGAAAAGCCTTATTGACTTTGCGTTCGATCACAAAATCCTTGTTTCTGCTGATCTCTGCCTCGTGATCTTTCAGTTGTGTAGCCGTCTCTTTTATCTCCTCCAGCTTGCCTAACCCAATTTTAACCTGCTTCTGCAAACTCTGAACTGAGATCTCGAGCTGCTGTCTTTCTCTGAGGACGTCCTTTGTCATCATCAAGCTTTTGGTCGTCATTACATTCAAAGCAGAGAAAAACCTCCTCATGCTTTTTATCCCCATGTTCCAAAACATCTCATCGAAGCCTCCCTCGTCATCTTGCCCCACTCGCGCTCTCTGCTGCTCTCCTGTTTTGGGCAAACAACGCTGAGTTATTGAACTTGAAGTGAGCCGGCAGTCCTTCTTTTGTTTTTGGACACGGGACACCCGCAGCGTTGATCGCGTCCAGAACTGGTGGACGTTGGCCGTCTGCAAATGTCACCAGAATCCGGATGTTTTCTGCCACGTCTTTGCCGAAGATGGAGAGCACTGAGTCAAACACGTATTTCTGTGTTGATGTGAGTCGTGCTAAAGCAGCCTGAGCTACGAAACACACAGCATCGATTTCACTGACACCACGCTGAGCAGAGAAGAGCTTACGAAGCTGCTCTACGATCAACTTGTCCTTTTCGATACCTCCCGTATCTCCAAAGCCTGGAGTGTCAACAATAGTGAGCGAGTTCTGAATTTTAAAGCCGTCCCGGCGGTTGAGTTTGTATGTCGTGACTTCAGTAGTCTGGCTGTGAGCTTGTGAGGTGGACTGACCCTCATCTACTAACTTAAACCGATAGGGGTCGTTCCACTCAACACCGAGAACGTAATTAATCATCCCATTGATAAGAGTTGATTTACCAGCACCAGTAGCTCCAAGAACCATTATGGTGCGATTAGGTTCATGGGACTCTTTCCCGAAGCGCAAACGTTTGCACCCGTTCATAGCGATGTCCTCCTCTAGCAGGGGAATTTTATAAACAGGGATAGGCCCTGACTGAGGTTCCAGCAGTGTGCTTTCTTCTTTAACGGCGTCCGCTAGTCGCTGAAAGCATTCTGGCGTCTCTGGAATACAGTCGCTTGATTGTAAATTAACAAAAGAGTCAAAAACATCTGGAGTTTCTTCAGGATCATTTGATTTTGATTTTGAAAAAACAGAAGTGATCGACTTCCATGCTGAGTGAATTCCAGAGAACATTCTGGTGACGACACAGAATCTGTGACAACAATGTTAAACTGTAAATCAGTTGGTATGAAGGTCAGTTGTTTGGAGAGTTGATCTGATCAGACTCTCATCCATCCATCCGGGGTTGTGATGCGGTCGCTGATCTGAATCTGCAAATATTGAAACAAAAAAAACAACGTCACACACATTTGCAGCTGTCACATAACACATCAGCTGCACTGGTGGTGGACGTTAAATCAACTTTGGCTTTTGTTAATTGTAGATTTAACAGAAAATGATGGATGAATTACTCTGTAACAGTACGTTTCTCCAGGTGGAATCATCAGCACAAACAGTTTCCCATAAAGTCAAGTCACTGTGACTTTGACCTTTGACCAAAACCTAATCAGTTCCTCTTTGAGTGCAAGTGACGACTGAAAATGTGAAGAAATTCTCTAAAGACAAACTTATCTTAATATCATGTACAAGAGGACAGAGCTTGTTTTGTTAGCTCACTGTGACTCTGTCAGTCTAAGTGAACTTTAAGATAACACATAAACAATGTTGACACATGAACAAGGCAATAATGTCTTCGGACTTTGAGCAGCAAATTCTAATCAGGTCATCCATGAGTCCAAGTGAATGTTTGTGTCAGATGTCATGAAATTCCCTTCGGTTGTTTCTGACATATCACATTCACAAGTCATGGCATCACCATGACCCCACGAGACTGGGACAGACGAACCGACCGGCCACTAGGTGTCACCGGCACGGAGGAATGTATTTGTGAGGTGATGTAATGTGTGTCGGATAAGTCAAGTTCATTTGAACGTGTTCACTGTGCAGTTACGAGCTGTGGTGCAGAGTCATCCAGGAAAAATACTGGAGAATCATTTTTAAAAACAAGATGCTGGTAGAAATGAATCACAACAAACCTCTGGTGGTTCTTCAGGTACAGGGCACAGGAAATGCTGGGATTTCAAAATAGTGGTCGTGATGGACGTCTTCCAAACGACTAAAATATAAAAAGAACAAAGTGCCAGAAAAAACATTTAACAAGTGATTTAATGAAAAGCTTTGTTTAAAATAACATGAAATAATCCACAAAATCTAGAATCATGCAGCTCAGAAACTTACCACTTCAGTTTGTCTGTGATCAGCAGGAGAAGCAGAGTTCTGTGTCTGTGTGCTGCACAGCAGTGCTGCAGCAGCTTTATACACCCACCCACCCCCACACACACACACACACACACACACACACACACACACACACACACACATGGGTGCGGCTTCACTTGGTTGGGGAATGTAGAGACAAACCTGTTAGACTTAATAAACTTGTTTTTCTAATCAGATCAAAAGTCAACATCTTCACATGTTTATACATTTTCTCCAGAGAACTTTCTGTGTTTTCGTTGCATGTTGAAGTGAGTTGTCTTCGCTTCCTCTTCATCTCTGAATCAAACTTAAACTACTAGTTTGTTTTTTAATGAGCACAGAGCCGAGGACTTCACTGCAAGTCACACCATTTCCCAGAAACCTGCAAATCTGAAAGTGAAATTAAACCTCACACGACTCATAAATACTGCAGAGTACAAAATTATGGATAAATATCTGATGCAAACTAAATTAAAGTAAAAAACTGATGCAAAGGAAAAAGTAAAAGAAAGTAAATCACTGCTTTAAAATTCCAAACTGTGATTCATTCTAATAATCAGATTATATTTAAATTTACAGTCAGTATCTCTACATCTGATCAAAAGATAGAAACACCAAACAATTTGCTGAACCAATTTACAATAAGTGAGACTGTTTACCAGAATCACCTGAAGTGAAAGTGACATTATCTAGTACACCCACGCACACGCACACACACACCCGCACGCACGCACACACACACACACACACACACACACACACACACACACATGGGTGCGGCTTCACTTGGTTGGGGAATGTAGAGACAAACCTGTTAGACTTTATAAACTTGTTTTTCTAATCAGATCAAAAGTCAACATACACACACACACATGCGAACTCTCTCTCTCTCTCTCTCTCTCTCTCTCTCTCTCTCTCTCTCTCTCTCTCTCTCTCTCTCTCTCTCTCTGCAGCCCATGGTATTTCTGGGAAATCAGCTGGGTTCTTGTCAGTTGCTCATGAATAAACATGTGGGGGAGTGTTTTGCTGGGTGAAGATATAAAGAGTGAAAATGCAGCTCTGCCTCAGAGCTTCAGTTTCCTGTCCACTGTAAGTACACACACTCTCTCTCTCTCTCTCTCTCTGTCTGTCTCTGTCTGTCTCTGTCTGTCTCTCTCTCTGTCTGTCTCTCTCTCTCTCTCCAAGAGAAATACAATCTTTCATTTCTTGTTTTTTTACTTATGTTGTGTTGTTACTTATTGTTCTGCATTGTCTGTATACATTAGTCTGTATACATTGTGTGTATGTGTGTATATATATATATATATATATATATCACTGTGAGCATGCTGACATGAAAAGAAGCCCTGCATCTTATTAGCACAGCTGCATTTGTTTTCCATGTAAAATAAAAGATCGACTCTCAGCTGAGGAACAAACCAGATTTTCCTCAAATTCAAGTTCAATTTGAGACTTTTTAAGAAGAACAATGAAATAAAAAAATTACAAACTCAACATGCCACAAAAACATTTCTTTCTAAAAACATGCACCACACTAAGCATAAGATTAAGACCTGGATGTATTTAAGACGTAGTAACAGATTATTGCTTGAAGTTGAGATTGTTGAATTTTAGACTTTTTAAAACTCCATGAAAACGTTAATAATAAAATACAAATCTACTCTTTACACAATTGACATTTATTAAAATTTTTACTTCAGGAAGAATTACATCAGGATTCTTGACTGAAAGCTGCACTGGTCATTGTTTTGTTAACGTTTGATAAGATAACACATGAAGTGGTTTCTCGCTGTGAAGGGATTTAGCTCCACCTGGTGTTTTAGTGTCTAATCCCAGCTGCAGAAGGAGATAATGTGGTTTCAGCTCGTTCTGCTGGATTATTATGTTAATGATTCGTTTGGATTTCACACCATCAGCTAACAATGATCATCTAATTCCTCTGTTATTGTTCATTCACTGCTCCAGACTTAATGTCTGATTTAAAACAACACATTTGTTCACACCAGTGATTTATTGATAACCTCCACCTGTCTGTTGGTTTGTGTGTTTGTGAACACAATTACACAAAAACAACTGACCAGATTTACACAAAACTCATTGAAATTTGTTGTGGATGCAGGATTGTTTTCGGTCCCTTTCTTTAACATTATTGGATAGAACACTGCACCATTTTCACAGTTTAATTGATGGATCTTGATGAAATAAATTATAGACATATTATATATATAGACATATTTAGAGGACCTATATTTATGAGTGTGTTTGATTTGATCCAAATAAAAAACAGGATCTATTTAATGGTGGTGCTGAGATATGAGCTCTTGTAGGTTCTGGTTAGAATTCTTTAAATTGTCTGTAAATATTAACTGAGGAAAGGTCAATCTTATATTTAATGATTTCAGTGAAGCCTGTTTGTGTTTCAACGAGGTGACGGATGACTCACAGTTTGGATGTATTGTCTGATTCCTCTAGTCTCGACTGAAAATGAATCCTGAGTCCAGCAGAACGATGGAGATGGCAGCACTCGGCCGGCCTTTCAGCCTCGGGATGCTGTACGACTGCCGCCAAGATTCTCTCATCCCTGGTAAAGATTCACATGTTACCGGATGTGATTGAACCACTGCCATTTGGGGTTTTTAAATAAGTACTTAGATGGGGAACTTAGTGTCCAACCACATTTCAAAATAAAAAACTGTGGACTTATTTATTAGCCCCAAACCAGCAGTGCAAATTAAAGGGTCTCTGTTGTACGACAGAGAATCAGGGACATGTCGAAGTAAAGGAAAGAAGAGTTTCAAGAATGAAGTCCTAATATTACATCACATGTCACTTGGCAGATGCTTTTATCCAAAGTAACTTACAATCAGTGCATTCAACATCTATCAGGGGCCGTTCAGTATCTTGCCCAAGGACACTTCGGCATGCAGATGAGGAACACTGAGGATTGAACCGCCAACCTTCTGGTTGGAGAACGACCACTCCACCCCTCAGCCACAGCCGAGAGTAAAGTCGTAATTATACGACAGTATAAGTCTTAATATTCTTATTTTTCCTTTGGGATCAATAAAGATTCTATTTATCCATTGACCCAATATTAAGAAAATAAAGTTGTCATATTACGAGAATACAGGCAAATACATAAAAAAAATATATAAGAAAATACAAAATAATAAAATAACCACGAAGAAGAACTGGTCATGACACAGACGTGAGCATCGATAACGTCACAGTCGACAAAACATCTCTTCCTCCACTAAAGAGACAGTCTCTGTGTTTGTGGTTCTTTCTTCTCTCGACAGTCACGATCTGATGCTGACGATCGTGTGGAGCGAATGAAGCTAAACTTTAAGTATTTAGTTATTTGTGAAACTTAAAGTTTAACGAGATGCTGCACATTCCTCGTTTTAACACAGGAGACAAACTGATCGACTGATGTTCGTGACACAAAGACTAATATTATGATTTTATTCTCATAAAATTACAAATTCTTTTCTTGAAATATTACGATGAAACTGAGGATTTTTTCTTTCAACTTTGTCCCAATACTCCTTCATACTATTGAGATTCAGTTTTCATCGTTACTCATCAAGTATGATGAGTAAAACACACTTTGGTGACATATGTTACGTTTATAGAAAATGTATTTGATTCCAGCATTTCATCCATGTTTACTCGTGTGCAGACTTCTTCTATCCGGCTCTTTTGGTGCATTGCAGAATACTTTGACGTGTTACTGCCCCCTGCTGATTAGTGGAATAGTGTGACAGTATTAGTGGGGTTGTGTATTGTGTGATCTGCCTGAACTTGCAGGTGCATCCCAGTCTGTAGTTAGGGAATCTTAACCCATTCAAGCTAGCATTAGCTGCTACGCTACAGGCCCACAAACGTGATCAAAAGTGAAGAGGTCGCTTATCATGCGTGTCCCGCTCTTTCTTTCCCATTGTGCCGCTCGGGATGCGCTTGTCTCGCTGTGCACGTTAATCTGAAGGGTTTTTCTACCTGTCCGTTATCTCTCGAATGTTAAAAGTTATTTATAAGCTGTTTTCAGGTGTGATGGTCGAAGTTTTGAGACAAACTACTGAGATAATATCCCTAAGCATTGGTAATAGCTAACTACGTGGCTAACTAATTTAGCTACAGCTAGATGTTATACGTTTTATACCAGCTGCCAGTGCTATGAGCCTAAAGTGTCAACAATAATTTACAGTGTCAGTGAACTCTAATTATGATGTTACACTGCCCACTGGTGGTAAAACTACACCATAGCAACACTAGTAATAAAGCAGCTCAAACACCAACATATCTTTGACTTTCTGTCACTTTAATTTCTTGTTTCTTATAGGAACATTAGCCATTAGCTTAAATCAGGCCACCAACATATCAGTTAGGTTCTATTCTCAAGGTTTCCAGAGTTAGCAAGTCATGTAAATGATCGACATTATCAGCGTTTGGTAGATGGCACTGGAGGATTAACATATTAACTCTCCTGTAATCCTTTTTTCTTTGATAAAGTCAAAACTTAAAAGGAGAGAACTACAACTGCCAAGGTGTGGCATAGGTTTGGCCACGAAAAGCAATTCTTAGTTTTCGTTATATAGAAAAATCTTTTTAAGGGAAAGTTGAATACTTTTGTGAATTGTAAATTATTCTTGCTTCCAAATACAAAGATAATGAGTCTTGTTGCTTTGAGTCTTTCTCTGTATAAAAGGTAGTTTAACCACACGTCCTCTTTGTTGGCAGGACTGACTCTGTGGAACCCCGATGACCTCGGAAAAGATACGAGAGAAAGACCAAAACCTAACAGCCATTTTGAGATAGTCGCATCTGAATCAATTGAGGATAAATCTTCAGCACTAAAGGTTGAAGCTTCTCTGAAAGCAAGTTTCTTGGGTGGACTGGTTGAGGTGGAGGGATCGGCCAAATACCTGAATGATCATAAGACATCCAGAAATCAGGCCAGAGTAACACTGAAGTATGAAACTACCACTAAGTTCCAGGAACTGTCCATGAACCATCTCGGAAGAGGCAACGTGAAACATCCGTATGTTTTTGAGAAAGGAATAGCAACACATGTAGTCACAGCGATTCTTTATGGGGCACAAGCCTTCTTTGTGTTTGATCGTGAGATGTCAGAAAGAGAAGATCATCAGGACATTCAAGGCAACTTGAAAGTGATGATCAAGAAGATCCCATGCATCTCTATAGAGGGGGAAGGTTCCCTGAACATGGAAGACAAAGATAAGGCAAATGTGGAGAAGTTTTCTTGCAAATTCCATGGAGACTTTTCTCTTGAAAAGAATCCTGTGTCCTTTCAGGATGCCGTACAGGTCTATCAAAGCCTACCAAAACTACTGGGATCTAATGGAGAAAATGCTGTACCAATGAAGGTTTGGCTGTTGCCATTGACAAGTTTAGATTCTTCTGCTGCTCAACTTGTTCGTCAGATAAGTATAGGATTAGTTCAGGAAGCACAGAAAGTCCTGGAGGACTTCAGTGAGCTGGAAATGAGGTGCAACGATGCAATGAGAACAACAACAGCACAGCAGTTTCCTCAGATTGGCAAAAAACTTAAAAGTTTTAAAGAAATGTGCTCTGTGTTCAAACTAGAATTCCAACGAACTTTATCAGTGAAACTTCCATCTATACGAGGAGGAGGCGAAGAGGAGGCTGTGTTTGCAGAGATACTGATGAAGAGACATTCATCTCCGTTCAACAGCAAAAACCTGACTGAGTGGATGGACTGTAAAGAGAGAGAAATCTGCATTTTAAAGTCTTTCACCAAGATGATGAAAAACACAAAGACCATCTCATCGCAGAATGCTCTACATGAGGAAATTCTCAGTGCAGAGCAGGTCATGTGTTTTGTTTTCACCTCACTGGGAGATGCTGAGTCGTACCTCTCAGCTTTATCAAAATACTTAAAGGGAACCACAACACCTGACGACCCTCAAGATCCACATACCTATGATGTAGAGAAGGAGCAGTGGTACCTTTCAAACAAAGTTCCTGATGAAATGAGGAAAAAAGCAAAGCTCTTCAGTGATTTTGCAGAGGCCAACAAGGAGAACATGAACATAAAGTTCCTCATAGCGGGTTTGACAAATGAGACACAAAAAGGTTCAAGCATCTACCTTTATGATGAAGGCTCTTCTCTCAGTGAGAACTTTGAACCACCTTCAAAGCCTGAAACTGTGGAAGCAAGTGACATAAACCACAACAGTGTGACACTGAAGATCTCTCCACCCAGATTTGGAGCCGAGAACATCACCTCCTACTCTGTTGAGTACTGTGTCCATGGAGAGGATGGATGGCAACAAAAGACGGCGTCAAAGGATGGAGACGTCACAGCGAGCGACCTGAGTCCTAACACAGAGTACGTGTTCAGATGCAGAGCTGTCACCTCAGTAGGTGTTGGACCAGTCAACGAGGTCAGTGGAACCATTAGAACTCTGCCCTGCAGCCCTCCTGGAAAACCTCGAGTTGAACCAAACTCAAGTGAGATAACCGTTAGCTGGCAGAGACCTGCTGAGCTTGGACAAGATGTCCACGTTCTGAGCTACATCGTGGAGTACGCCCAAGCAGACAATGTGGTGAAAGGAGAAGATCTCCAGTGGAACCAAACAATGTCAGGAGCTGAAAAGGTGATCATTTCAGAGCTTCCGTCAGAGACAGAGTATGTTGTCAGGGTCAGATGTGACTGTGGTGTAGCTGGCAGAAGCAAGGAAAGCATCTCTGTGAATGTCTGCACAACAAAACGTCAATTTGCTCGTCTTGCAGATTACCTGAAACATACTAGCAAGAGTAAAGATTGTGAATCCTCCTCAGTTTACAAACTGCCACTGAACAAAGAAGATATTGATATCGATGGATGCAGAAAATATAACTTAGGTAAAGAAAGCATGAGGCAGAATCGTACTATCATGCTCCTTGGAGCGACCGGCTCAGGAAAGTCCACACTCATCAATGGGATTATCAACTACGTTGCAGGTGTGGAGTGGAGGGACAATTTTCGATTTAAATTAATATTGGAGGATCAGTCAAGATCACAAGCTGAGAGCCAGACTTCTGAAGTCACTGTGTACAAACTGAATTACCAAGAGGGGTTTAAAATCCCCTTCTCTCTGACGGTCGTGGACACTCCAGGGTTTGGGGATACGAGAGGAGTCGGAAGAGACAAGGAGATCACAGAACAAATCCGGAAGCTTTTCACCTCAGTCGATGGAGTCAGTGAGATTGACGCAGTGTGTTTTGTTACTCAGGCTTCTCTTGCGCGACTAACAGCAACACAGCGATATGTCTTTGACTCTGTGCTATCACTTTTTGGCAAAGATGTAGCAGAGAACATTGAGATGCTGGTGACTTTTGCAGATGGTAAGCAGCCACCTGTCCTTGAGGCAATCAACGCCTCTGGAGTGCCATGTCCCAAAAATGACTTCGGACTTCCAGTTCACTTCAAGTTCAACAACTCGGCACTATTTGCAGACAACAGATGCAACGGTGACAGGGCCTGTGATGAGGATTCAGATGATGATCACAACTTTGATGAAATGTTTTGGAACATGGGTTCCAAAAGTATGGAAAGGTTCTTCACTGCTTTGGGTAAAATGACAACCAAAAGCTTGCGAATGACCCAAGAGGTTCTAAAAGAGCGAAAACAGCTTGAAACAGCCGTTGAAGGTCTTCAGCCGCAAGTAAAAGCTGGACTAGCAAAGCTTCAGCAAATTGAATCAACCAAAGAAATGATAAAACAACATGAATCAGTCATGACTTCAAATGAAAACTTTGAGATAGAGATGGATGTCATTCAGGCCGTCAAGAAACCGTTCACAAAGAGTGGAGAGTTCCTCACCAACTGCCAGAAATGTTCAATTACATGCCACCAACCCTGTGCAATCGCAGATGATGATAAAAAAAGTGGCTGTTCATCTATGGATAAGGCAGGGATGTGCACCGTCTGCCCTGGAAAGTGCATTTGGAGCGTACATTCCAATCAGACATACAGTTGGGAGTACGTTAAAGTGAAACAGAAGCAGACCCTAAAAGACATAAAGGAGAAGTATGAGAAAGCTACGCAGGAAAAGTTGAGTGTTCAGGAACTGATTGAGAGGCAAGAGGAAGAGATTTGTCACCTTCAGGACATGATAGTGTCTCTCATGGATCAGTCAGCTCACTGCATAACTCGTCTGCAAGAGATCGCCCTGAGGCCGAACCCTCTGACCACTCCCGACTACATTGAAGTGCTGATTGAAGGAGAAAAGTCAGAGGCTAAGGAGGGGTACCAGGCTCGAATCAAGTCTTTGGAGACAATGAAGGACAGAGCAACAATCATCTCCAAGGTAGCCAAACGAGAGAAACTTAACAAAACGGACGAGCAGTTGTCTGGAGAAAGGCAGGAGACCAAAGAAAAGAAAGGATGGATGAAGAAAGTGGGAAATTTCTTTGGGTTCTAAGTCTGCGTAACCGTGTGAGGGGGTGCCTCAGTGATAAGGACAAATAACGTAGGAAATACAGCTAATTATTAAGCTAGCGGTTTAACATGCTCATCGTTAAAAAGGTAAATGTCACATGCTACTGATAATATCAACATTAGTCTTTTAGCATAGATATTGCTATCATAACACAATGAATTGCATGGAAACAAGCTACAGCTGGTGTGAACATGCTAAATCGCATGCTACACGTCAGGGTAACACGCTAACTGTGTCTCCAAACTATTGCCTATGTTATATTACCATCAAACTTTGAGTCACTCTTTAAGTATCATTAATATTAATTTGATCTAAATTCGTCCAACAGAGAGAAGATAGACACACGTGATGAAAACATGTGAATATTAACATGAAGTAAACTGCTTATGATCCGTTTGTTGGACTTTTGTGATTTATTGTCAGAAGGAGTTTTGATGTTTGGTGCAAAGTGAATCATTTTGTTACTGACACTGTATTTAATTTTGTGGTGGTTAAAACAAATGTGATGTAATTTGTACGGAACCCATCGACCCGAGAGGACGACGGAAAATCTTCACTTCATCAGATCCTTTCTTTTTTCATCAAATGTGATTGAACCAAGTGATTCTCAGTTTGCACTTTTGATTAAAGCGTATGTAACAAAATAAAGGTTTAAATTTAAGGTTTTTGTTGTGCTGTCTTATTTTAAGATTCTTATATTGGTAAAAGATCTGAGGACTCAGAGGACGTTAACTGTCTCATTCATTCTCCAAATACTCTTATGCATTTAAATAGTTAAACTGCACCGTCTGCTCAGAAAAAGCTTGAAATAAGAAAAATGTCACATAAATTGTAACTGAGGCTTTGAATCAGTCATGATGATGTCACCTTTCATGTGCAAAAGTAGAAAAGCAGTTCCAGGCAGGTGTTCTGGGATGGTGCCGTTTATTTGAATTGAGGAATGTCACAGAGAGTCAACATGAAAGCTGCCTGACGTTCAACAGGTGGACAAAATAACAGAAACACTGACAGCAGCTCTGCAGCACGTGTTGGAACTCAGAGTTGGTCAAAGGGTGTTTTTGATTTGAATGAAAGATTTACATTTATTTTCTTTGCATGAAAACAGTGAAGCTGTTTGGAGTAAACGGTGCAGAAAGTCGAACTTCCTCTAACAAATGACAAGAGGTGGTTTCACATGGTCTCATAGTAAATATACTATAATTCAATCAGGGAACATCTGGTGAGAAAAGTACAAATCGCTCAGATAAAAACTTCTGATTCTTGCTGCTGCAGATGTGGAACAAGTCTCCGACCTTTAACTTGGCTCCAGATGTTTTGGATGATTCTGACGTTTCTTGTTTTTTTGACTTGATTACAAACAGTGAACCTGTGTGAGAACACTGATGCAGGTGAGACGTCCCAGGACAGCAACTCAACTTCCTCTTGTTGCATTAACTAGTTTTCAGCCTGATGTTTGAAACCGAATTCTGTCAAACAGCTTCAATGAAAAAGAACAAATATCCTGAATGCTGAGTATTCACTGCAGAGCTGTACGATTGAACCGAGATCGTCTTATCCACCTGCTGCAGATCCCGTCATTAACTCTTTACATTTTGTTCCACACATAAACAGAGAGAATAATTCCCTCTTTACACATAATCCCACAGTTTGAGTTTTTCCCCACCGACTCTGTGACTCCACACATATAACACATGTAATATGCACAGTGAGGTTCAGGATTAGGACTGAACTCAACATATTGTTTAACTTCTTTTTAAAAGGTCCAGAAAAAAAAGATTCTTTTCACAAAGTGTGAATCAACGTCTTCAATGAAAAAAACTAAGAAATAAGATGGAACCTTTCAAACTGAGATCCGTGTTTCAGCTTCCACAAACCGGAGAAATATGGTAACAGAGATTCACTGATTTAACTGGAAACCATTCGAGTCGAGCTGCCACATCAACTGTAACAAGAAAATAAAACATGTAATTTAAAATACACAGAACCTGCTGAGATTCCCCAATGATTTGCTGTGTTTTCCTTCTTTAGATCGAACTCTGCTTCATTTAATGGACGGACCTGATTCAGTTTTAACGTACAAAAATAACTTGAACTGTTCCATGAAAAACAATGTGTAACAGGATTTTCTCGCCGAGTGGACCTGATGCTGCTGATGTGCTTCGTTCAGACTCAACGACAGAAGAACACAGTGGCCTCAGGTTCTCGCTCCGCCTCACCAGTGTTCAGGACGTCAGCAGGTTTGTACCAAACCAGTAACGACCTGGTCAAACATTAGAGATGTTTCTGTGGCAAAGGTTTGAGTCCCGCTTACTTCTGTTTCCTCTGGTGCGAGCGAGGAGGCGAACAAAACATTTGCTTCCTGTGGTAAAGCAATTTGCAGCCAGGCTTCGCGTGGTGAACTTTGACCTGCGATAGTTGCTTCGCATTTGCATACGCGTGACCGGGTGCTAACATTATCCTGGAAACCAGACCAAACAGCAACCAATTCCGTCTGCCAGTACAGACCATAACAACCACGCGGTTGAGGGTGGGATTGATACAGTGACTGACAGAGGAGCGGTCTGTTGCCTCCATTATCACTAACAGTATCAGGGCCCGGTCACACAAACACGAAGCAACTAAGTTTAAAATCCACACAAGGCCTCGCTGCCACATTGTCGTGTGTGTGACCCTTAAAGGAACTGGATGGTGTCTCATGTTTCGTTGCTCTGGTTGTAGCTCGCAGACCGTCGCTGACGCTGTGTTTTCTGATAACTGTCTTCCACTGAACCAAAAGATCACGACATTTGAAAAGTTTCATCAGGTGTTCTCTGCACGTCACGGGTCACAGACGTCTGCACTGACATGAGGAGCTGCTACTCTCACAACAAACAGAAGGGGGAGCTATCACCAAAATAAATCTGTAACAATAACAGTTCACAATTCTTTTTTGAACATTTCCTGTTTCAGTATCTAACATTTCAGAGAAGTGAGAAACTTCAAGTCACGCATCGCAACCGCCGTCGCACTAATGTCGCATTTAGAGGCGACTGTAAAGATTTGAGCACTTCAGGCATCGACAGGAGTAATGATCTGGTTTGACTCAGCAGCACAGAAACTTCCAACAATAAAAAAAAAAGGCAAAATCACAGGCAGCGGGTGAAAAATGTCATGGTAACATGCTGGATGTCGTAAATCCAACGAAAGTGCTAATAATTAACAACTGATGAAATGAGCCTTGTGATTGTAAGAGCAATGAGGACGAGAAGCTGCCTCCTGTCTGACACGGACAAAAACAAAACTATCTCAGTTATGTAACTAGAGAGACAGAGACAGAGAGAGAGAGAGAGACAGAGAGAGACAGAGACAGAGAGAGAGAGACAGAGACAGAGACAGAGAGACAGACGTCCTTCTGAGTTTGAATTGGCGCTTCTGTTGACACGAAGTGAAAATGTGACCTAAATCAAGCCGACTGCGCTCGCTCCATCTAGAACAAATGAAAACACGACACTACACTTGTGACGGAGACACAGTGGAATGCAGGCGGAGCTTAGGACTGAGCTCCTCCCCTTCAGTATCCCAGGTCCAGCTGGATTTTGTGCTCAAAAACGGCAATTAGCAGCATAATGCCGAAGCCCAGCAGGATGCCGGCGTTCTGGAGCAGGAAGAAGCCGCAGTGGCTGAAGCCGTGGTCGCCGGCGTCATTATGCAACATCTCAGGCACCTGAGAGGACAAAGAAAACAACGATGATGATATTAATATTAATAATAATAATAATAACTGTGTTTCCACCATAGACTTGATAAAAACGGGACAGAGAAAATGAGCTCGGTGGACAGAGCCTGGAGAACGATGTCTACAGCAGCGCCGATAGAAAGAAGAATCTGTAGGAAACTAAACGCAGCTGTCCGACAGGATGAACGTCACGGCCTCCTCGTCGGTGATGGATTTAACCAGGTCTGTGTTTTACAAGCAGTGTAGGATCATGGCCACAGGAGGTCAGCCTCAGACGACTGAAGCTCTCCTGTGTTTTCCAGGCGGCAGCTGAGTCCGACAACTCACCTCCACTCCTTCATAAACTCATCGTGTGTGTGTGTGTGTGTGTGTGTGTGTGTGTGTGTGTGTGTGTGAAGAGGACATCTGGTCCTGACGGCTGCTGCTGTTCTCAGACCTCAGAGTCAGACATTGGGTCAAGCCATGTTGAGGCGACAGAACAGACGCTGCTGACTGGACGATAACGACCACACGACACCGAGCTGCTGTTCACGCCACGCAAACAGGAAAATACATAAAAAGATTTCTGTTCTTAAACTCAAGCGTGCCTCAGGTTTAATGGCTCGACTGAATGTAGTATAAACAAATGATGTGGTCACACCGACTGCATGTGTGAGTGTGTGCTGATTAAGGAGCAGGAGTCATGCTGGTTAATATTAAACCAATTTCAAGGAATTTTTCTGTCCAAGAATGTCTTTGTGTTACGATGACAGATGCTGACGAGTTGTTTCCACTGTACGTTGATGATTCTGGCAGCCAGCTTATGATTGGCTGTGGCGTCTGCGGTGTGTTCAGGTGCAGGCGGTGACTCACCATGTCCACCAGAGCCACGTACAGGAAGAGTCCCGCCGTCAGAGCGAATATCCACATGGATACGTTTTCTGCGTAATGTCCGATCAGGATGCCGGTCACCATGCCCAGGTAGCCCATCATGGCTGACAGCACGTTGTAAAGAATGGCCTGACGCACCGTCATGCCAGCCTTCAGGAGCACCGCAAAGTCACCTGGGAGAAATTACATCTTGTCTACTAAAACTCCAAACATCCTTTTGACAGAGGAAAATATTAGATTAAACTTTTTGCTGAGCTTTTTCTACAACACACCATCTCGTATAAATAAATACAAACTGTTGCCATAGCCTAGAGGTCGGAGGTCTTACCTAACTCGTGAGGTAGCTCGTGACAGAAAACAGCCACAGACGTACTGAGGCCGCTGGACAGACCCTCGGTGAACGCAGCCCCTGCAGAACGAAACAAACCCAGTTCACATTTTTCAAAGAGGACATGGGGCCGGGAAGCGACGAGGCACCCGGCGCTTAATCAACTCAACTTGAAGGTGCACACAGAAAGAGGAGGGCCTCTGGCAATGCCGCTCCTGACTCGGGACACAGCTCGTCTCGCCCTTTCTGAGAACGGTCCAGCCATGACGGAAACACTTACTCACCGATAGCCAGGCCGTCACTGAAGTTGTGCAGTCCGTCTCCCATGATGACCATCCAGGCGAGCGAGGCCACGCCGGCCTGCTGGAAGTGCTGCTCTGAGTATGAGTGGGAGTGGCTGTGTGGGTGGTGGTTTTGCGAGTGATGGTGATGCAGGATGTGGTGGTAGTCGTGGTGGTGGTGGTGCTTGCTGTCGGCCTGGCCCACAGTGTCATGGAAGTGGGAGTGGCATTTGTTCTCGCAGTCCTCGTCCGTGTAGGAGGCGGCGCCCGACTCTCGGCCGTAATCCTGCGGCGAGACCACGGACACCTGCGGCGCCAACATCACCTGCTCTTCCTCCGCCACGCTGCCGCCGTGCAGGCTGCTCGAGTGATCGCCAAACGTACCGGCACCATTAGTCTCCACATCTGGAGAGTAGATTATAATAAATCACCAACCGTCACCAAACTGATATTTATTTACTGTGTCAGTTGACTGCAAAACCTCAGTGAGGCTGTAAACTAGAATCACCGTCCTGTGGTTGTTCACCTCAACCAATCACAGCGGTTTCAGTCTACATACATTTATCTTTCAGACTCATGAGGTCACTGTGACCTTTGACCTCTGAAATCTAATCAGTTCATCCCCAAGAGGCCGTGTCTGAGGAGTGTGTGGTGCCGAGCCTGCACCAAAGATTCAGACACTGTGTGTGTGTGTGTGTGTGTGTGTGTGTGTGTGTGCGTTATGAGCCATGTTCAACCACGAATGCAGATTTTTTACTATTTCTTACTATAATTTAGTTTACATCTAAAAACACGTTTAATGCAATGTCACTTTAACTTTTGGTGCAGATCCAGGACATGTTTTCTACTTCCTGTAACATTTTCACTAAAATCCCAGGGAAGGAGAAGATCAGTAGAGATCAGCACCGGTCCCTTGAATTCCATCTGCAGCACCAAACACAGACGAAGGTCCTCACCCTCCGGGGGCTTTAAGTCGGTCTCCCCCAGCGCGAGCTGCTTCTCCGGGTCGGCTTTGTCGTTCTGATCCCACTTCTTCTGGACCTGTTGGACGACAGAACGTTTACGACACTTCACCACGAACCCTCGTGCTTCAGAGTTCAGAGGCTCCAGAGGAACCGTTTCCACATGAGCGCAGAGGTTGTTTAAGGTGAATGTGAATCTCTGAGAGGGTCAATCACCTGCTTACATCTTGTTTTAGATATAAAATTTGTAAATTTGTAATAAAAAAAGTCAATGTTCTCTCGTGTGTTGTTTTCAAACTCTAATGACAAAGAAATGGAGCTGAGGTTTGATATTTTACAGTCTACTCATTAACTTTATAATGAATAACTATAAATAATTATATATAGTTACTGCTTCATTTATTCTGTAAACATAAAAGCTCATATTGGCTGATTTGTATGACTCTTGTGTTATTGATCCAAACATCTTGAGACAGCGGGGGAATCTCTGACCTTCTGTTTCTTGTCCTTGTACATTTTTCCCAGCGTCAGGAAGTGCTCGATCAGAAACATGAAGTAGACTCCACCCAGAGCCGTCAGGCCCTTCCACACCGCGTCCAGGTTTTCGACGTGTTGGTCAGGTCCCTCCACGTTCATCCCAGAGTCCTCATGGTGGTGATGGTGGCCTCCCTGAGACTGAAGCACATGAAGCGACGAGGTAAGCAGCAGAAACACAAGGGAAAAGCAGCTGGAGCACAAACAGACGCTGAACAGTTTGTCAAACTGAGACGGTGCCGCTCGCTGACAACACGAGCAACACATGCTACAGGAAGTCGCCGAGCACCTCGGCACTGCACAGACTCACGTGGGGGATGAGATGAAGGAAGGCGTCACCGCTCAGCGTGCCGACAGCCAGCGCCACCAGGAAGCTGAGGAGGAACTTGAAGAAATCTCTGTTCATGAGCGGGATGAGGACGACGCCGAGGAGGGAGAGCAGGCTGATGATGGTGATGGAGACTAACCCACCGACCCACGCTGCAGCGCACAAGTCACACGTCTGTGTTAGTCTGACCAATACTCAAGAAAACTATTTATAAAATCAAGAATACACTTTGACCTAAAATAAAGTAAATAAAAAGTCGAATCACAGATTTCGTAATTTACCTGTTGTGATGTTCTTGCTGCTTTCTCCAGCGGTGCGCTCGCTGTGGTCATGGTCTGAGTGGTTGTGGTCGCCATGGTGACCGTGAGCGTGTTTATGATGTTTATGGTCTAGAGAGAAATAAGCAGCTTCTTTATTGATGCTGAACAGTTGGTTTGGTCCAGCCAGGTGTTACCGGTACATACACAGGTCGTCATCATTACAGATGTTACCACATCATAACCAGAAATTCCTCCGTTCAAATTAAAACAACTTTATTTGTCCCCGGAGGGAAATTCTGCTGCTGAGATCTTGTGTTGTGTAGCATTCCAAATCCCTCGAGGCGTTCACGAGATATCGTGAAAACATGAAAATATAATACCGATGGCGATTTGCTGTCAACGGTGCGGAGCCATAAAAATTTTTCTGATCATTTTTCTGATAAATGACTCATTGATTAATTAATAGATCGTTTCAGCTTCAGAGGGCACAGCCGCGTTCAGATTGAAAACACACTTAGTAAAAGAAGTAAATCAAACCTTTCTCTCCATGTTTGGTGTCCTCTCCGTGCACAATGCACGCTCCATAGTCAATCTGGTTGAGGAGGGCGGGGCAGAGGTAGCTGAAGTCTCCGAGGGTCACACCCACCCCCTGAGACATCCCGTGTGAGGAGAGGATGCTGGAGACGTTCAGGCACTGCAGATAAAACACAGAAACTCCATCAGCATCATTTCCAAAGACTAAATCCAGCATCTGGTTTGTGTTCAGACCGACACAGTGTTCGGTCTTCACTAATCTCTATTCGTCCAGGGAGGGTTTGTTTCTGCTGCTTCACATCAAACCAACACTGAATCATAATGGAGCCAATAAACACGTGATTCACACGAGGATCAGATTCTGATCATCACACAAATCTCAACCAGGAACATAAAGTTGACGTTGTACCTCAACACTCTCCGAGCTGCGGTTTATATGGACGTGATCTTGATCATACTCTGGGTCGTGGTCGCTGAGTGCAGCTGCTTGTGTGCGGTTGTCAGTTCCCTGCCCGGCGGCAGCTCCAGTGGTTGGTGGACTGGGCTGTTCCAGGCTGCTGCCTTGTTTCAGCACCAGCTGAGCACTGTACACCGCCGTGGTGCCGACCTCCTGAGCTGCCGCTGCCACCGTGCTCTTCTTGTCGTACAAGTTGTGATGGCTCTCCGCGTTCTCCATTTTCTTCCTCAGCGTGCCGTCAGGATTTTCTACGTTCTTAGGGAACTTTCCGGGCTGCGAGGGCTCGGCGTGGACATGCTTCTGGTGATGCGAGTTGTTGTCGCCAGGGTGGTGATGGTGGTTATGGCTTTCCTGGTGATCGTGATGGGGGTGGTGATGATGGGGGTGGTGGTGACGGTATCCTAGCTGCTCGTGATGCTGCACCATAACGGTCCTGACGCGATCCAGCCCCACGCTCTGTAAGAGGCGTTTTAACCCGTCCAGAGAGATGGTGCCATTTTCTCCGTATCTGTCAAGTTTAATAAAACATCACGATTAACGTCCAACAACAATCATCTGCAGAATGTGACAAAATGAGTTTGTGAGTTTCCATTCATCTTCACTTTTAAATAACTTACAGGATCCAGTTAAACAGTAAAGTCAGTTTCTCACCTGCTGAACAAAGCCTCCAGGTGTCGCCTCTGGCTCTGCTCTGCCCTTTGTGTGTCCACCACTGCCGACACCACACCCATCTGGGCGTTCATCTCTGTGGGGGACTGGCTGCAGTCTGACCCGGCCGAAAAGTCACCGCCGGACAAACTCACGGCGAGGAGTAACATCACGGCCAGAGCGGCTCGACTCTTCTCCTCAGCCATCGTCTGTGCCGTCAAAACCAGGATTGTTACCGACGGGTAATGACGCCACCTAACAAGGGAAGAATACAAGAAATGATCAGTTCCTACTTAATCAGCCACTGTTGTGATAAACACTTCATGGGTTCAGTCAAAGGTGTCTAAACTTTGCTCCAGTTTCTATGTGAAGATTTGCTAAATGTTCCATTTGATAATATATATTTAGTATTTTTATTTAGTATATTTATATATATAGGTTCATGAGTTTTTCTCCTCATTTTATTATTTCTAATTGCTAGTTGCTAGCAGAACGGTTCCTGCTTATTTTACTGGATATTACTATTATTATTACTGGTTATTTCCACCCTGGGGCACAACAACCAACCATATGGTGATCTTCACCTGCAGTGTATAGAGGAAGTGGAGCTGGAACTTTCAGAAGTCTGATTCATTTCATTTAGATCTGTGTAGTTTTAGGGTCTGGGTTCCATTGTGACTCCTCCTGGATACAGATGATCAGACATCAGGTCTCATTCATGAACAGATCATTCGAGTCCCCTCTGTGGCTTTAGGTTAACTGGTAAAAGGACTAGTTAACGTCTGTTTACCATCAGAGCTAGTTAGCGGGGACAGCATATTCACCGACACTAATGCTAACACGCCTCATAAAGGCGGATTAGCTCTGTTAGCATCTTGCTAACCGCGGTTGTGTGGTGAAATTCCCCGGAGTGAGCGGACAGAGGGCATCTGCCGGGCGGCCGAGGCCCGGGCCCGGGCCTCCTGCTGCGGCGAGGCTCGAGTGACGAGCGACGGTGACCAGCGGCCACGCGTGTCCGCCTCTGCCCCGGAACACGCGCACACGCGCACACACACACACACACACACA
>CM048053.1:742500-762500 GCA_026259375.1 Verasper variegatus
CGATACCGCCCCCTACTGGTCATTACACAGAATAAAGGTTTCAGGCGCCTTCACATTGGCTTCACTTTTCAGACCCACAGTCTGCAAACCTTTTCAAAAAGTCTAGGTTGAAACTTGACTCACGCTCAGGACATTTCCTCCGATGTCTCATCCTAAAACCAGATCCTCTCAACTGCCACATGAAAACCGATTCACCACGTGTCGTCCACGTGCTTTACGACTGCGAAGCTTTATGAACATTCTCCGTTTATAACCTTTTTATCGTGTCTCTCAGTAGAGGACAGGGTCACTTGTGAAAATGTTATTGCAGACATTAATTATGTAAAATCCGCCCCTGCTGCACAGGAGGATGACTTTAATGTTACTGTCCTCCACTGCAGCTCAGCGCCCCAGGCTCAGACTCCACAGCTACACAGGGAATCAAACCCTCAACCCTGACGGTGCCATGGTCACCCACACGGACCAGCTGAACAAACTGAGGATCGTTAACAACGACCTTGTGCGACAAAGTGTCATTTTATAAATGAGACTCGAACAAGGATTCAACACAACGTTTACAAGTCACTGTCAGTCAGTTTGAATCCACCCAGTCTCAACAAAGATGGACGACATGACGGCTCCTCAAAGTGAAGGCAGAGTGCCTCAATCGCCCCCTGGTGGCCGGCTGCAGTATAGGTCACAAACCTCCTCCTTGTTAGCAGATGGAATACAGACTAAAGTGAAACATCAAAGTAGACGTTAAATAAATGTTTGTAAAGATGTTTGTGTCGTTTCAGGTCGTTCTCATCTCTCTGAGGTTTGATCAAGTGTTTCTGATCCGTTTGGTTTGAATCAGTTCTTCTTCTTCTGTTTGGGTTATTGGCAGGTGGCAACCAGCGTCAAGGTGCATCACCGCCATGAGACGTCATGATTGACAAAGGACTCTGACTCGTGGTCGAGTGCGTCGTCCACTCCACCACCACTTTTGCACAAATGACATCATCACCACAAGATGGCAGCATTTGTATCCTAAATATTTTTTTTAGTGTCATCATCTTCATTTACAGACTGTGATTTTAAATGACGTCACAGAAGAAGATGGCGGTGCCTAAAAACGATAGATATTTTAATCCTAACTCTTATTAACAGAATAAATGATAATCCGTTCATGAGAGGTCCTCCGGTCTCCAGGAGACGGATCACTGACGACTCTCAGATTAAACAGCTCCTCCAGACTTTCCAGCAGTTGAAAGGATGTTTGGTGATTAACGAAGGGTTAAACCAGAAACCCCTCTCCCGCCCAGCAGGGTGGTTTGGATTACCCTTCGTCCTCCTCCTCCTCCTCTTGTCAGCAGCACAGGGGGTCGACCCTCCCCTGTTGCAGAGCTCGTGCTACAGATGGCGGAGGAAATTAGAGTCTGCACGCCACGACCAGGATCAGTGCTAAAACCCTGGAAACAGCCGTGTTCCTCTCAGCTGCAGGTTTCTGATCACAAGGGAAGATTCCTGTCATTTTACTTGTATGTTTTATTTCACATGCACAGGTGAATTCTTCACAGGGCAAACGTCTGAGTCTGAGCTGCTCAGACGGCTCACAGTGCTTCCTGTTACAATGAGACGACAGACTCCCAGCTTCTGCCAATCCACAGCAAATGCAGTAAGCCAATTAGAGATAACTATCATGGAACTTAATCAAATTAGTATTGCTGGTTTTCCATCCTTCTCTCTCCTCCCATTTACACTCCATCACAGCAGCAGGCAGCCCACCAGCAACGAGCCCTTGTGTCCATGTAGGACGAAGAAGAACTGCATCCCTGCTGTTTGTGGATGACTTGGTTCTGTTGGCTTCATCCACCGTGACCTCCATTAAAACTACACATTTCTGCAGGTTTGAAAATATGATGTAAGAACACGACTACAGATAAAACACAGAGGATTTAAACCTTAAATAAAAACAGAAATGATCTGCACTGTGTTATAATTCTATAAGATGCTGAAAATCCAAAACTATGTGAAACAAAAGAAATGGCACATCTGGCAAAATATTTGGTAAAAATATATTTTGAAGATATCCAAATAATTCTCAAGATAAAAGTCAGTCATTTAGAATTAAAGGGAAACAGAAACTCCCTCTAAACCTAAATTCCTTCAGTATTTCTTTTATATCTGGAGCTTTTCTCTCCACTAGGTGAACGTTTGGTGAAATACGTTGGTCAGTGTGTGATGGGCCTGGTCAGAGCCAGGTGAACTGTGGGTTGTGGGATTGAGACATATGGTGGAGGAATAATCTGCCGGACGATCGTTGAGCTTCGGTTTAAACCAGGAAAACAAGCTGATGAAGCTTAAAGAGAAATTAAGACAAAACCTTGTCAGCAAATCAGAGAAAAAGAGCATCGCACAAAACGTCTGTTATTCTGTCCCCTCGTGTCTCTGAGCCACGGCCGAGCGAGTCGCATCATTATTATTATTAAACTTCTATTTTCAAAACTATCAAATGGAAGAACAGAGAATTCAGCGAAAGAGAGAATATAAAAAGAACAAACCACAATAAGACTGAGTTTGAACGTGTGTTCCCGAACCAGATAATATGATCACATGAACACCTGGTATTAAAATCTGTCCACATGGTAGTGACCCAGAGGAAGTTGAATCTATTTGTCCTCAGATGATAGAAAAGACTTTATTTTATTAACTTCAGTTGTTGAAACAAAGACCAGGACCAGAATTCACCGGGCTCACCGGGCTCACCGGGCTCCGACCATCTGACCGATGAATTTCCTGATGCGAACAGAAGAATCGGTTTGGTTCCTACAAACCGAGAACACACCCACAAATGTTTACTGCAGTTCAACCTTTGTTTTGTGCTGCGGCCTCTCCCTCCACGCCTCCCGAGACGTCTTTAAACTCGTCCAAGAAGAAGCCAATCAGCGAGGTTGTGAGTGATTTAGAACGGGCTCGCTCCACTCGGCCGTCTGGCAGGTGGTGATAGAGCCCGGGAGAGCTGTTAGCTCCACCGGGGTGGAACCAACCGCAACCAACAGCACCGCAGGGGCCTCGCCGCCGCCACCACGCTACGACTGCTGCTGCAGGAACAATCTGAAACCTGAGCGTGATGGAGGGACGACAAACAAACTAATCATCAGGCCGCTGCTCCGTGTTGGTCGGGAGCCAGCAGAGCTCAAAATGGAGCCAGGAGCCAATCAGAGCTGTGTAAATATGAATCCAGGCTCCACATGATGATACAGTGACCATGGATTCCTCCCTTTGAATTCTGATAATAAAGCACCAGTCAAAGTGCTGCTGCTCCTTCGACCTCGCCACCTCCATGAACCGTCCATTTGGTCGAACAGGCCAAGTCACACTGATGACGTTTCCATGGAAACCAATAATCTGACCATTGACCTCAGAACAGGTTTTTAGCCTCAGTGTCCCCTGTGATCCTCCTCGAAGCCACGTTCACACACACACACACACACACACACACACACACACACACACTTCACACGCGCTCTCGCCCAGAGGCTGCACCCCCCCCCCCCCCATAGTGCTGAGGAGGTAATGAGGGAATTTTCGTTTTTGGGTGAACTATCCCTTTAAATCCTGATATAGATGCTTATTGAGGTTTGTAGGAAATCTGATTAACGCACTTCACTGAGGCCTGTGTGTCTGTAACTGTCTGTGTGTCTGTAACTGACTGTGTGTCTGTAACTGTCTGTGTGTCTGTAACTGTCTGTGTGTCTGTAACTGACTGTGTGTCTGTAACTGACTGTGTGTCTGTAACTGTCTGTGTGTCTGTAACTGACTGTGTGTCTGTAACTGTCTGTGTGTCTGTAACTGTCTGTGTGTCTGTAACTGACTGTGTGTCTGTAACTGTCTGTGTGTCTGTAACTGTCTGTGTGTCTGTAACTGACTGTGTGTCTGTAACTGTCTGTGTGTCTGTAACTGACTGTGTGTCTGTAACTGACTGTGTGTCTGTAACTGTCTGTGTGTCTGTAACTGACTGTGTGTCTGTAACTGTCTGTGTGTCTGTAACTGACTGTGTGTCTGTAACTGTCTGTAACTCTCTCTCCCTCCCTCGCCCCCCCCCTCTCTCTCTCTCCCTCCCTCGCCCCCCCCTCTCTCTCTCCCCCTCCCTCGCCCCCCCCCTCTCTCTCTCTCTCCCCCTCCCTCGCCCCCCCCCCTCTCTCTCCCACTCCCTCTCTCTCTCTCCCCCCTCCCTCCCTCTCCCACTCTCTCCCCCTCCCTCGCCCCCCCCCCTCTCTCTCTCTCTCCTCCCTCCCTCTCCCACTCCCTCTCCCTCCCTCCCTCTCTTTGTTGTGCCTCTCTCTTTACGCACCGCGCCTCCTCTTCATCACCGGGGATCAGGAGGCGAAGGACCCGTGTATCAGTCAGAGATAATCCTGCGGGAGAAGACGCGGATCTTCGGTGCGGAGGACTGACGGAGGACTGACGGAGGACGGACGGAGGGTGAGGATGCTGCCGCTGCCGCTGCCCAGGACACACCCGTCCGCCCCCGAGGCTTCCTGAACGCGTCCTCCCCGCACATTCCTCCATCTTCCCCCGCGCCCTCTGCGCCTCCTCTCCCCGGGCTCCGGTGCTCTCCTTCGCGGACACGGTGCGGGCGGCAGCCGGGGCTGCTCCGCTCCGGATTACTCTCGATCGGTTGACACGTTTCTTGACGTGAATCGAGCGCGTGGAGGTGGGAGCACCGTCATCATGGTGTCCGCCGGGCTGCTCCGCTACCTGGCGGCCGTGTGTGCGCTCTGTGCGCCGCTGCAGCTGCCGCAGGCTCAGGCGTCTTATTACCCACAGAGCGGAGAGTGTCGAGGCAAAGGGAAGGACTGCACAGGTAAGGGGGGGGGGGTGTCTCTGTGTGTGTGTGGCTCTGTGTGTCTCTATGTGTGTGTGTGTCTGTGTGTGTGTGGCTCTATGTGTGTGTCTCTGTCTGTGTGTTTCTCTGTGTGTGTGTGGCTCTGTGTGTCTGTGTGTCTGTGTGTGTGTCTCTCTGTGTGTGTCTCTGTCTGTGTGTGTCTGTGTGTGGCTCTGTGTGTCTCTGTGTGTGTGTGTCTGTGTGTGTGTCTCTGTGTCTGTCTCTGTCTGTGTGTTTCTCTGTGTGTCTCTATGTGTGTGTGTGTCTGTGTGTGTGTTTCTCTGTGTGTGTGTCTGTGTGTGTGTGTCTGTGTGTGTGTGTCTGTGTGTGTGTCTGTGTGTGTGTCTGTGTGTGTGTCTGTGTGTGTGTGTCTCTGTGTGTCTGTGTGTGTGTCTGTGTGTGTGTGTCTGTGTGTGTGTGTCTGTGTGTGTCTGTGTGTGTGTCTGTGTGTGTGTCTGTGTGTGTGGTGACCTCTGCTCCTCCTCAGGTATCCGATGAGTGTAATTACAGACGTCCTCTGTGATCACACGTCTCCGCTGCTGCTTCTCTCTCTCTGCTCTAAATCAATGTATATTTTCACATTAGATTCATTCAACGTGTTTGTGTTGGTTCATTTTCCACATTTCAACCCCCCCAGTCCCGTAGAAGATTCCTGCCCAGGCCTTCCCCTCCTGTCCCATGAAGTGGACCAGTGTGTTAGTGCTGTGGTGACTGGTTCCAGCTTCTCATCTGCTGATGGGTCCCAGCCGCTGCTCTGCTGTTTGTTCAGTTTAGTCAAATTGAACCTACTTCCTGTGCAAATGGCTCCAAGTTCAGACAGAGATTTGTGGAATCAGTGTGTAAATAGATAAATAAATGATGAACCAGGAGAGCTTGTATGAAGACTAGTGTTGGTGGAGTGTTCCATCCGTCCTCTCCAGCTGTCTGGGTTCTGGACAGATGTTTGACGACTCTTCTTCTTGTCAGGAGAGATGTGATCTGAGGACCTGGCTCATGTTGTGTTGGCCGTCCAGTCCACAACACGTGGGTCATGTTTGCTCGGCATCTCTGACTCTGGGATGTGTTGTGGATCGTTGTGAGAAAGATGAGAAACCTTGAATGTAATCGACACGGCTCTAACATGACGACGTGTCGTGTACCTGAACGACACAATGTGTTTTAATACGCTTTATTGTGTTGATGCTGCAGAAGCTTCTTATCGATCATGACCAGAACTGTGATCTGCTGTTTATCGAGTGTTTCAGACATCACCATGTTTTTATGTCTGTTATATGCTTTTTAATGTTAGATTTCATCCCACATTGATTTGAGTGAAGAAACAATATGAAAATGTCTCTTAAGGCAAATCTACATTAATAAATCCCATAGTGTAAAAGACGTGTAAAACATTAAAATAAAGACTTAAAAATAAAAAAATATATATTACACATTTTCATTTCTGTGTCACAGAAATATTTTATTCTAATTGATGCATTTACGTTTTAGCAGAATTTTAATACTGTTACAGCTCATTATGTTTTATACTGGTAATGTTTATTTGCAAAGTAACCAGTAACGGTTACTGGGATAAATGTAGTGATGTAATATATCCTCAATTAAAACAACCAAATATTAAAATGAAAATGAAATGTAGAAAATTGTTAATAATGTAAAAAGAATATATGAGATTTTAAGCTCTTTTCACGTAAGAAAATGACTCTTAAAAGAAAACAAACGAACAGCTGTAACAGTGTTTGTGTGCTCACTGTCACGTTAATACTCCTGCACTGCATCCGGACAGGAGTTATATTAACTATCATGCATGTATCCTGCTGCATTAATATATAATATCCATGAATTCATTATGCTGCTGTACAGTTCTCTCTTTAGAGCTTTTATTAAATATTCAGTATTAGAAAACATCAGTCATGTAATTGAGTGTTAGCTGTCACTCTGGAATCCTCCTGTTTTATTAATGAACCACTCATTGACTCTGAGCTGTTTGAGACCAGCAGCGTTTCCTCCGGATCCACACGCCTTCACCTCAGTTATTTCTTTATTCAGCAGTGAAAACACAAACAGTTTGTGGGTAGTGTAGTTCTTTTCTCAGAACCTAGTTGATACCATACTGACTTGTGGCTTCTACTGGAGAATAACATCTCTTTGCTTGTGGTGAGTCTACCTTGGATGGTAAACTATTATGGTTGATTATCATTATGACAGATGGATGAATAACTTCTTCTCAACTTTACCATAGAGTTCTGTTGATCTCAGTCTGGGACACAAAGTTCTTGAAGCTGTTCCAAGTGGCTGCAGCAGAAAACATGGAAGATATCGTCCCCACCTCTGACTAGATCAGTGGGATCTAAGATAGTGACCGGAAGATGAACTCTGGGAAATAGGTGTGCAGTGACACGAGGGAAGTTTGTTTCGAACGGCTTTAGGTCTATACCAGCGAGGAGTCACATGACAGACAATCAACCTGTTCATTGGAGCAAAAACAAACGAGATCTGGCCACAGACTCTTCTCACACGAATGTTGTTTTACTTGAGTGGATTTTCTCTGCTCTTCTTTAGTTACACAGCTTTATGTTCTGTAGTAAATCTCATAAAACGACTTGGCCGAACGCCTGGAAACAGCCCGACAGGGACGGGGGAAGCTATGAAGTGAGAAGAAGTCATAAGCAAAACTCTGCTCTGGTGCTATTTTTACTGAAAAGTCGCCTGAAAGTGTGTGAATGTAAAGTTTCTTCAAGCAGTCGAAGAGTCAGATTAGATTCCAGGACAGTCGGGACAGGAGCTTCTTCAACCAAGATAAATGAAGTCCTCTGCTGTGCTGTTAAACTCCCGCCTCCTGGGGGTGCTCTCACAGAGTCTCGAGGACGCTCTGGGGTTCGTCCAGGTTCGTCGACCTCCTCAACTCCCACCGTGACGCCCGGTGGAAGGAAACTGGCGTCTGTACCGAGCGTGATTAAAACTTCAGGAGGAGCGGTGACGTTAACAGAGCTGCAGATGAATATTGATGTTCTGTCGACGCTGTTTACAAGTTACACTCAGGCCATTTAGCAGGAGCTCTCATCCCGAGCAGCTCGTGATGAGCACATCAGCTCTGCACCGTCGAAGGGATGGTGGAGAATAGTGAGGAGCAGGCAGAGCGCTCAAAGGGGGGGGGGTCGAGGATCAGGAGCTGCTGTGGGAGGTGAAACTCTTAAGTGTAAATAATACTGCTCAACCTGACCAGGATTTGCTGATATATCGACGCCTCACAGATCATTCGGCAGCGAACTCTTGAGAAGGACCCTCGGGCTGCTGGGAAATCAGAGGGTAAGCGAATGGAGTGTCTATTCTTCTGCCTCGGTGCCTCTGAGCAAACATGAGGATGGAGGCAGCAGGATGATGTTCACCTCTGAGATCGGCTGCAGTGTTTTAGTGCAACAAAGGCTGAACCACTGAAGATGCTGGATAGTGAAACATGACCTCTGCAGGGGCTCACAGAGCTGCAGGCTGTTGGAAGATATTCAAACATTTCAGCGTCAAGTCGTGTTTATAAAACGTTCATGAATCACAAACACAAATCAAGCAAACAGATTTTTACCAAACCTTTTTCAACATGTCGGTTTCTGAAGGAGCGACAGATGGATTTTGCTGTGGTTGTTGTGATTGGTTTAAAAAGCTCTGATGAGGTGGAGGTGCTCTCGACTGAGAAACACTGTGACCAACCGTCTGAAACTGAAATGCCAGAACCAAGTGTGCAGGACAGATTACTCCTCTGAACACTGGACCAACCTTTCCTTGTTGTTTTCTTCTGATGTCTTTTCACTTTCTCTGAGCGTCGCTGCTCTCCAGCTGAGAAGGAATTATCCACCGATCAGTTTTGCCGGCGGAGTTTAGGGCAAACCAATTATCTGCAGCGCGACAGGGTGACGGACGCTTTTAATTGTCTTTCAAGAGGCAATGAGAGCTGTTTGTCAACGGGCTGGAGGTGGACTCTGTAAATCGGCGGTGGCTCCTGGAGTTTAATTAAACCTGGAGGATAAAAGGTTGTAAAGTCAAGGTGCTGCTCAGGTGAATCCACGGCACCACAGGCTGGAGACTCTGCTGTTGGTTGTGAGGTCAGATTCACCCGAGTAAGCATGAAAGTGAGAAAATTACAGAATATTACATTGAAGACATAATCAGAGACACTTCACTCCTGAACGTCCTGTCAGTCAGCACCCACGTGGGTGGAGTCTACCTATACTTGACTCTGATTGGTTTGTAGAGGCGTCTGACGTAGGAATGTGACACTTCACTTCCTGTAGGGGACTTTATTGTAAATGTTTGCATCGTGGTGGATCCTGCAGAGGATCTCCTGTTGAGTTCTCACATCCGCTCATTCGGACATTCTCTGGACTTTCTCTGCTTCACACTCTGACACGTCTTTATCTTCCTGGACCTTTGGGTGTCTAACTAAAACCACAATTAAGATTTGGTGACAAACTCCACCTGAGCTGAGAAAATATGACACTGGCTTAATATGTGGGCCGTCAATTATGCGAGGTAATACTGAAGGTGTGGATTGCTCTGTAGATTAGGCTGAATGGCAGCTTTATGAAGGGCAGTGAAATTGCAGAGGCCTCATTTGTCAGATTTAGAGCTGCTGCTTTCACCGAGACCGATCCTCGCTGTGAAACACAGGCTCCATTAAAAACAAGGGCTCATCAAAATGCTAAATAAAAGCTGATTTAGTTTTGGTTTCCACGACCGGATGGATCGAACAGCACACTGTGTTTCTGAGCTGCAGGGAGCCAGGATCACTTTATATCTCTGGAGAAGGGACAGTGCAGTCGTTTGTCTTGTGGAGCTGAGGCAACTGTCCACACAGTGTAGTGACACACACAAGATACACACAACAGAAGCTCCGGGACTGAAGTGCAGAAACTGATGTGACTAAAAGTCTAAATCCACTGCTGCCAGAATGCTGATGCAGAAGGGTTGTGCATCATTCTGCAGGTATCAACCACATTGGCTCAGTCTGTATGAATGCAGTTGGTTAAATCTGTCCACCTGGTGGCGTTGCATCCTGCGTTTCCTCTCTTTATCTCTGTGTTTGGTCTCCACCACCTCCCGAGGGCAACATCAGATTCCCCTCGGTCACTACGTTCAGCAGCTGCTCCCAGACTCTGCTGTTCATGCTCAGTGGCTTCATCAGACACTGGTTGTCGTCTGAACCAGAATGTTCCACAAAAACCCAAACCAGGAGCTGAAAGAGGCTGAAAGGCCGCAGAGTCAGTTATTCTCTGCAGGTCTGAGCTGTCGTCCATCTGATGACAGTCTGTGGGGGTTCATGTGTTCATTCTCTCTCTTACTGGTTTATTTAAATCTCGGCATTGTGGTGAACGTCATGGTAACAGGAGCGGCCCGGCACCTCGCCAGCCTCCCGTTTCCGCTGTGCTGTGTTTGAATCAGTGGAAAACGTCTGGGTTCTTCAGCCTCAAACATTCTGCTCTGTGTTTACCACGTTGGCTCCTCGGCTGCTGAGAACATTCCTGTTTTTCTTTTAAAGTCCGACAGCGTGAGGAGCTCCAAGTTTCCTTAAGACAAAGACTCATGAAACATGTGGATTCATCAGCGTCAGCTGACTGTGAGATCAAAAAGCTGTTTCCAAACTGAGAATTCAACCATATGAGGAAAGCAATTAAATATCTTAACTATAAGCTCCTAATTCAAAGAGAATAACGAGTTTATTTTCATTTTATATGAGAATAAATGAATAGATTAATTAGTAGATACCACTCTGTTCACTGGGGTTCTGGGTAAAGGTTTTTTAACTGAAGAAAATCCCATAAAAGTGAAGTAACATGAAGTCTCAGAAGTGACTTCATGTTATTAGTGTGAAAAAGGGCTTTAATTTTTCATTAAGGTTCACATTAAAGGAGGACTTCAATGATTTGCTCTTGAAGACCATGAATTGATGCAGAAAACCAGTTTCTTAAAATTTGACAATTTCTTTATATTAATATATTGAGTGTTCCTTTGACACTTTGTGTGAACGCAGCTGTAGAAATTTAACTTTCTGATGCATAGTCAAACTCGGAGATGCATAAAAAGATGAAAATACATAATTATATTTGAATCTATGAATTACTGAATCAATTTCCCCCTTAAACATATTTACAAGTCAACGCCACAGTGTCTTTTATGTCTGGTTAAATTTAATTATAATGTTTTCAACCTCCTAAAACATGAAGAAGCCCTTTAAAATAACCTTATATTCAATAATAATAATCAGTCCAATCTTCTTTGTGGTCAATATTCCTGTTTTCATCTTAACCCATAAAAAACATATTATTATCAAAGTCAAGCTGCAAATTCAAAAGTGGTTTTACTGTTAGATTCTTAACCTTCCTTAGTTTGTTCTCTTATAAAACCAGTGAAGTAATGATGAAATCCAATTAGAAATCCCTTCATTAAATATAATCTATTAACTATCCCATTAAAAACTTCAGAGAGCATTCATTTTTAATTAACGTTACTTAACTCAGGGGTGGTTTTAACTTTGGTCATTCAGTCATAATCGTTTTTTATCCCTAAATCCCTTAAACCAAGAAGAGAATCAGCTTAATTACCCTTTTATATAATATAATCCATTCGTTAAAACACTCACTTTCTCTGACAAAGGTCACGTCTTCACTTCCACATTGAACAATGACATTTGGCTGCAGCACCAGGAATCCTCATGTTGGACAAATGTTTGTTTTCTAAGTCGTTTGTGACCAAAATCATTTTTATGATTATTACAACCTAAACCCAGCAGACAAAGTAAACCATAAACTTTAGTTGCTGAAGCTGAGGAGCGGCTGTGTGGAACCCTGTGCTGCCCTAAAGACTGTGTCTTCATGTCCCGTCAGTCTTGTTATTAGCTGGAGGATGAAGAGCAGCTTCTAGCTGATGGTGATGAATTCTCCGTGACTAAATAACCCACACAGGCCGGTTCACACATTTATTTATCCTGCAGAAATTGATTGAACCAATATTTTCATGCCGGAGGCGCTATATAATTCAGCAGAGCTGCCTTTTAATTCTGCAGCCGTCGTCCATCATCCTCTCGGTGGTTTGTTGGTTTACGTGTCTGCAGGGATTCTTATATCCTCCTCAGCCTTTGTCACTGTGAACCTCAGGAGCTCATATTCTCTGCAGGGTTGGTTGTGGAGCCATTAGCCACCACTCAGGGTTAGCTTCCCCCGCCCATTGACCGTGGACGGACAAAGAGTCGTCAGCTCGAGCCGGGGTCAAGGCTGGTGCTTGTCTGAATGCACAGCAGAGTGGAAGGCTGCTGACACCTCAGAGCTGCAGAGGGGGTGATGCATTTCACTGCACACGACGCACACAGCCCCGGATCTCTTTGTGCACCAATTAAAATGCATCAAGTGCAAATCACCTGCTGGTTTACTGTGTGAGCTCGTGCACCGGGGCCTGGTGTCCTCTGCTGTGCCCAGAATTGGAATGGGACCTGATTAGTCTCGCATCGGCGACTCTTCGGCTGAATCCATTCAGTGCTGCAACGAGGCGGGGGGGGGAGGGGCAGTGTGTAAATCTGTGCGAAGGCGTCGTTTTGTTGACTCTGAGTTTTCAGGTGATTGAATTGAGCAGGTTCGATGGTGAAAGCTGCATTTCTGAGCAAATATTTAACATTCAAAGGATTTTTGTTCTCCATGTTTTCCTCCTCCTGCGTCACTGCTGGTTTCCACTTTATTCTGTGAAAATCCACTTGCATGCAAAAAGAGTGATTAGTGGATGTAAATATATTGAACGGCTGCTGCCACACAAATGTCAAAGATAAAAACAGGGTTTAACTCACAGCTCTTAACTTTTAGGGCCCAGTTTTCCCTCTGTAGGTTGTGCACTGATCTGTGTGATTTCCCTGCAATAAATCTGCTTTGTTTTTGTGCTGAAGTGCTTCCTTCGCTGTGGAAAGCTCTTCAGAGAGTCTGCACTCAGACGAGCCAAGCGGAGACTGAGAGGGGCTTTTGTCCTCCTCCAGCCGATTCTCACAGGCTGTTTTACGGCCTCTCTGCATGTTGGGACTGTTTACGAGCCTCGTGGACGCCGATGCCACGAGCTCACAAACAACCCGAAATCTATCGCAGCCCCCCGCTGCTCCTGACGTGGCCTGAAACACAACGGGCCAACAAAGAGGGGGATTCAGCCTCACGACAGATTAAAATCTTCCCGCCTGAATATTGATTGAAAGGCGATTTGATTTCACAGCTATTCACACTTTGATGTGATACATCGTTCTGTTTCATCGGGAAGACAAAAGAGAGATTTAGCTCTCAACTGTTACTCTTCCGCTGTGAATTATTTTTTTTTTTTTTTTAAGAAATGTAAAAAAAATTGAGTAAATATGTCATATTCACATCCTATGAAATCACGTGGGCGTAGCCAAAAACCTTGAGCAATCCATTATACAACGTTCGAACCTCAGATCAACACATTTTATTCTAAGCGAGTGAATCGAGCGGCTCTTTACAACAAAAGGAAACAACTCCCAACTATTCATTCTTTGAATTTGAAATTTGAAAGTGAGCGCTGGTCTCAGAGCTGTAGACTGTTACAGGCAGCAAAGAAACAACCTGAGGTTCCAATGTGTGGCTCCAGAAGGGATGATTTGATTTAGCTCGGCTCTACCAAGGAATCTTCACAGGAGCGTGAACATGAGACCAGCAGGATGTTCATCCTCAGTCTCTCGTGCACTTTGATTCTTGCCATAGCAGAGAACAGTTGTTGAGGTTTCCAAGTGTGTGAGAAATCATTTTTTATCTGTAAGCTGTAAACTGTGTTGCAGTTGATGAGGATCTTAATTGTCTTGTTAGTAACCAACCACACTGGCAGCAGGGCCGCGTGTCCCGGCCTGTGTTAGAGCCACTTCCCTGGAGGTCAATTACTTCCTGCTCTGCCTCGGCGTCAGACTCCAGAATGAACCTGGAAGGAGTCTCTGTGTCGCTGTGATCTGTTCGACATGAATAAAACATCAAAGCCGCTCTCTCTGCGCTGCACTCGCTGCTTCCCAGGTGAAGATCAGTCTGCAGCAACAGCTGATGAAGCCAAACGAGCCGAGAGTCCGCCGGGCAGCTCCATCTGCCTTCCAGGAAAAAAACGACTAAACACAAAACTGGACAAATGAGCTGCAGTTACAGAGGAGGAGGAGGGGAGGAGGAAGGCAGGGTGGTAATTAGACAGCAGGTCCTTCTGCAGCATCTGCTCAGCGTCACTGTCAGGGTTGAAGGTTCAGTTCCCTGAAAACTCATCTTGTCTGCTGCTGTCAGACTTTATTTAACTTTCTGCTGCTGGCGAGTTTATAACACCTTCCTCACATGTTTATGTATTTACAACATTTTATTTATCGAGCATCAACAATTGAAATGTTCTAAAAATGTCATTTTTAGTCCTGCGACATATTCACAAGATTCACTGGAGCTGAATCCTGAGACTGTGTTTGGCTGCAAGAGAACAAAACCAAATCAATTCTCTGCACTTTGTTTTGAGGCCTGTGGCGACTCTTCTGTTTACATGATGCAGCTGATGAGTGGGACCAGCGTCACCATCCATCACGTGGAGTTTTCTTCTGTTACATTCAGTGTTTCTGTCCAATCGCACGCTGTGTAGATCCTGTGTTGTTTACATCCTTCCTGGGGTTTCCCTCCTCCTACATCGACGAATCACCAGCCGGACGTTAAGCGTTTCTGACCAGTGTGTTCCTAAATTAACTCTGGTTGTTAATAACTTCAGAGTGTTTCTAACTGATCTCAGTTCAGCTTCACTCTTCACCTGCAGCTGGTTGTGACAGTTGAAGCTGTGACTCAGTCAGTTCTTCTCTCAGGAGATGGAACCCACTCAGCAGAGTCACAGAGAACAGACGCTCAGGGAGAGAAGGAGGAAACTTTCTCCTGTTCACACTCACACATCAGACTCACTTTAACCAAGCTGCTGCTTTAAGGTAAAGAAGTTTCATATTGTTGATTCAATATCTGTCGTGGAGAGGAGGACCGAGGATTGAGCCTTGTGGGACACCTTTCCTAAACTTCAGGACACGTTGAACCTCTAGAAACTACTGCTCAGTTGTTTCAGGTGCGTGGATCAGCCGCATCATGTCAGTGAACTGTCAACTCAATCTAATCAAGCTGCTGATTTAAGGTATAAAAGCAGCACAGTGTTGATGTAAATCAGCTGCTGAGACACTTCAGTCAGGTGGATTATAGATATTATAAATATTGATGGTTGTTGACGGAAAAAACGAATCCCAAAGGATATTTTTGTCACTCAGATCCCTGAAGATTCATCACAGAGATTCTTAAAATAAAGTCTCGTCACACTTTTATTAAACTGCGCCTCTCGCTGCTGCTGGAGCTGACATCTGAAGGAAAACTAAAACAAAGAATCTAAAAATGCAAAGGAAGGACGTCAGCGTTGCTTTGTTGCCCATAGCAACAAGGAGGAGGAGGAGGAGGAGGAGGGGCAGGAGGCGCTGAGTGTTTCATGTTTTATTCAAGCAGCAGAGGAGAACAGAGAAAAGCTCTTCACACAGAAACTCATCCAGCTGCTGCGGTCAGGACGTTTAATACAGATCCAGGAACAGCGGGAGTCGAGCGGCGCACAGCGTTTAGTACTTCATCAGACTCAACAGACCACACATCCGTCCCCACGTCTCAGCCACTGCTGCTCGGGGGGTGGGGGGGTCTTATAACACCAGCAGCAGTGACGTGTTGTTTAGAAAAACACAACATGATCTGCAGCAGAAAACCTAACATCTGTGGAGACGTCGAACCAGACTCCAGAGGTATTTTCTGTAGTTGATGGTTTTATTGCCTCCAGTGCAGCGTCTGTTCTGAATCCTGCTTCCTCTCTCAAACGGAAACACTGACCTGCAATAATTTAGCACAAAGAGCTGTTCATTCAAAGTTTATTAATATTCAATGAACAGTCCTTGAGACACGAGCGACACAGACAGAGATTTGTGGAGAAAAACATGAACATGACATCTTTGATCTTCAGATTTGGATTCGTATTAAATGTCATTGGTCAAAGGCCACAGTGACCTCATGTTGAGTGTCATGAGTCAGAAACTCTGTATCACTCTCACCTCTTGTAGCTTCTATCCACACCAAAACCCTCGGATTAGTTCCTGCAATAACTGAATTCATATTATTTAAGTTTTTGCACATATTATATTCATTTTTTTAACATCTTATAGAAATATATATTTATTTTACTCATGCTTCAAATACTGCAATTTTTACGCTTCTCTCTTTCGTCATCTTTTGTATTTAAACTTTTTCTTTGCTCTTTGTGAATTTGCCCTTGACATGCTGCTGTAACACAATAACTTGTGGGATCAATAAAGTACATCTATCTATCTATCTATCTAAATATGATGAAAGTGAAACCTGCGTTCCTGCATCTTGTCGATATCTCCGGTCCGGCTCTTTTTCAGATTTTCTTCCGACGCCGTGAACTCGTCTTCAGAAACTCGTCTGACTGACTGACAGGCTCACTGTAAACACACTGAACACTGGTTAGCCTACAGACATCCCATAATGCAACAGTGGTGGAGGAAGACTGAGAACATCAGTCCTCAAAAGATTAACAGGTGTGATCATGCAAATAAGAAATAAAAACAGCTTCTTTATTAATGACACATAAGTTTCATCTGTTCTATTCGTTCTGCGTTTATAAATCTAAGTGGTTCTTGTTTTCTGGATTTAAATGAGCTTTTATGAAATTTGACACAAGTATAGTAAGAAAGTAATATGTGATAAATGAATATACCTTGATAATTCCTGATGACAGAAAAAGAAAAGAGATAAAACCCCGGGGGGGGGGTGTGTGTGTGTGTGTGTGTGTGTGTGTGTGTGTGTGTGTGTGTGTGTGTGTGTGTGTGTGTGTGTGTTTTATGGCTCTCCCCCTGCGGACTGTGAATGTTGAGCAGGTGTGAACGGTCCCGTGTTCTGTCAGACTCTGTTGTAATGAGCTGACGCAGCAGGAAGCCCAGCGGCTGCTCCACCACCAGGAAACACCAGTGACCTTAATGTCTGCGGCTCGTGAGAGGATTTTCAAATCTTAACACAACCACAGATAAAACCGATTGTTAATCTTTTACACACACTGCACGACCCAGCCCTGACGTAAGAACACACACTTGGCGTTTGAACGATTCCTGAGACTCTCGACTTCAGAATGAAAACAAATGTCCTTTTGTACTGTCCACCTGGTACGAGACACAAGTCTTCTCTATGCTGTTTCTGTCAAACTATGACTTGATTGACATTTTAAACTCAGGGAGGCTTGGTGACATCACGTCTGTGAACCTCTCACGCTTCAGGATCTGAAAATCAGATCAGCCTCCAATCAGCATCGTTCCTGCCACCGTCAGGACGATGACCCACTTGTGTGCAGCAGGTGTGAGACGACAGGAAAATGTTGTCATTTTGTTGACGGATGGTGATGGCGTCTGAACGCTCCTCACAGCTTCAGTCAATAACTTCAGCCTTCAGCTCTGAAGCTTCACCACACAGGACGCCATCACACCCTGCTCTCCAGTCCTTTAGGCCTCCTAATGACACATGGACATGTGTGTCTCTGAGCAGAGTGTGTGTCTGTGCTGCAGCAGAGTGTGTGTCTGTGTTGCAGCGGTTAAAGGGCTAAAGGATGTGGAGAGTAGTCGAAGGCCTCAGAGCAGCAGACAGATGACGTATGAACGTCCAGAGTCAGAACTGCAGTGGACGGACGAGGAAGGAGGGGGTTTAGATAATGAGCCAGTGATGGGGAGGGTGGATGGAGCGGTGCTGAGGTGGCCGTGACGACCGCAGCGGGCTCATGGGATCTGGGAGGTGGATGTGCCTTGGGGGGGGGGGCTGCTGCCTCGCTCCGTCAGCTTCTTTAGTTCTGCTCTGATCCAAAAGACCAAATTATGTGCATTTCAAATCTGTGTTTCTGTTGTAAAATGTATGAGGGCGAGGAGCCTGAACACAACACACACACACACACACAGGTCCACAAAGATATATCAGCAACAGCCAGCATCACACACACACATTTCAGACTGGAAACACACTGTGGTTCGTTTCCTTTGGTCCAAACACACACACACAATTTCATTTGCATTTGTTTGTCGCCAGCTGGAGGCTTTCTCAAACCTGCAACCAGGAAACAGAACCCACTCACCTCCCTGTCACACACACACACACACACACACACACAGATGTTGCTCCTGCACAGAGCTGCTCTCTAACGTGTGTGGACAATGTTGATGAATTAGCTGGAGAAGTCGAGTTGAGTTTCCCTTAAATGTCGTCAATACTTCGTCACTTTGTCTAAATGCCGAGGCCTCGAAGGGTTAAACGTTTCTTTATCACTTTAAGTTGTGGTGTTTAGCTCGTTCTTTTTCCTGACATCGTTAATTTGTCTTTAATTTCCTCGCTCCTCAAATCTGAAGGTTAGTTTCCTCTGTTTGCTGCGTCTCCGTCCTGGTTACACCCCCCCACCTCCAGCTGCTCGGCTTCAGGCTTTCTTTTTGTGCCCGGTTGTTACTGAGGCCAGCGGTGGACTTTTTAGGAGCGGAGGAGGCAAACAGTAATTACAGGTCATTATACAGCTCTTCAAAGTCAACTCAGCTTCGAAACACACAGAAATCTGTCTTTTATCTCAGAGGAAATGTGGATAATTTAAGTCGCTATTTGCACATTTCTGAGTCGCTGAGGTCTGTTATTATCAGAGAAGACATGACCCCCCCCCACAAGCTGCCAGCAGTGTGTGTGTGTGTCTGTGTGTGTAGTGACGCTCTGTGAGCTGATCACTAATGAAACTAAAGTACTGTCTCAGGATCAGCAGCTTCCTGAGTCAGATGAGAGGACGGATCTCAGTTCTTATCCCTGTGTCCAGTGCAGCTGAGGTTAAAAACCCTCCTCCCTTCAGCTGCTGGTCTGCTGGCCCGGTCCCGACATGGTTCCTGCCTGACAGAACTTCCAGGTTCTGTTCCAGGAAAATCTAAACCTCCAGTGCACATATGGGCTCCAACATCAGTCCTGCATAGACTCTGGCTCCAAACGACGTCTGCAGATTAAAGATGGTGGCGCCTGTATCCCAGATATTTAATCTTGATGGGAGGAAGTGGACACGATGTCCATGACCACTGTCTAATCACTGCAGCCGGACTCACTTGTATCTGTCACACAAATAAGACCCAAGTCATGAAAACGTCCTCCCTCTGTTTGTGTTGCAGACCTGTCGGAGAAGAAGAGCGACCTGAGGGTGTGCGATGACTCCTCCTGTCGATTCGGAGGCGTCTGCAGAGACGACGGAGCTCAGCTCAAATGTGTCTGCCAGTTCCAGGTATGCTTTTTCATTATTTCTTCTTCGCTGGTGAAACTGAGAATCTCTCTCCACCCTCCGTCTGTGGCTCTCAGCTCTGAACCCACTGGTCCCCACTGAAGATGTAAACCTTTAAAAACACCTCATTGTTGTTTTTCAGGGGACTATTTTCTGTGGCAGATTAAGATAAAGTTAAAACACAGAACAAAGTAACCCAGTCTGTGCTATGAAGATTCAGGTTGACGACTGTTGAGTGAAATACATCTTCATATGTGCAGCGTTTGAGCTAAATAAACAGTCGACATCATGGCTGAGGATTTCCACCTCGACGCTGCAGTCAGCCAAACCAGTCTTCAACAACAGGTTCAGAGAGCCGGGCTTTGTGATGTCACAGAGGGAGGAGCGCAGTAGCTGGAAAAGGCTCCAGTTAGCAAGTCAGGGTTTGATTTTCTGTTCGAGCCTGATGTTTTCCCAGATTAGATGCATGTGTCTGACAGTCAACTAAACTTGAGAAGAAGTTTTCTGAGGCCACTTGAGGAGGAGTTCCTCCTCTGCTGTTATCTGAGGGGCTGAGAATCTTCACCAACATGAGCTGTGAGGGGAAGTTCTCAGAAAACATCACAAGAATGTTCTCATTTTGTGTTTTTTTTAAAAGATGGAAGAACCTGTTTAGGCTTCTGAACTGTGTTAAAAGTATTAATTTAGATTTGGTATAAAAGAAACAAAGCATGATGCAGAAGTGGGGCAGCATCTGGTTGACATCCTGTCTGCTGATACCTGGAGAATCAAAACCAATCCTGCTGCAGGATGATGAGGATGAGGA
>CM048053.1:767500-770000 GCA_026259375.1 Verasper variegatus
AGCAGCAGAAAATACAATCAATTAAGAAATGATTTTTACTACTGGAGATATGTTTGCTGAGCGACAGTAAAGACACAAAGAGGAAGAAACAAAGCTGTAATTTCATTCCATGCATTAACAGAAAGTAAAATCCAATCCAATTACAATAATGTTTCCTCCTGAACAAGTCTGTTGATGCAGTTTAGTCGTATATAAACAGAATTTCTCAGAAACGGTCTGAAATTCCTTCTTCAGAGAAAAACCAGAGTCATGTATGGTTTTTCTAAAACCAGGCCTTGTGAAAAAGGAACCGTATGAGGAGTGTGATCAGTGGTGCAGTTGTATTGTATCCAGCTGTGGGCAGTGTGTGTGTGTGTGTGTGTGTGTGTGTGTGTGTGTGTGTGTGTGTGTGTGTGTGTGTGTGTGTGTGTGTGTGTGTGTGTGTGTGTGTGTGTGTGTGTGAGTGTGAAGCTTTATCCCACAGCAAAGTCAGCAAAGAGCCCCTCTGCTGCAGATCCTCGTCGATCGATCGGCAGCCTTCGAGCCCCGACTGAGCTCTGCATGTTCAATACATCCACACACAGCAGGTCAATCTGTCAGCCACACACTCACACACACACACACACACACACACACACACACACACACACACACACACACACACACACACACACACAGTGCGATCACAGTGCAGTAGTGATCGGGGAGTGGAGCCGTGGTATCGAGCTCCCTTCTATCCATCCACTCAACCAATCATGACGTCTCAGGCTGTTATATCCTCAAATGCCGACGCCTGCTTTGTTTTTTTATTTGAGATTTTAAGGTTGAGCAGAAACCCGAACGGCTGCAGGTGAGGATTTCTGCCCCCTGCAGGAGGATCAACACACCTCAGTCATGTGGACTAATTTCAGCACCAAGCGTTTCCTTTATTACAACAACACTACACTGATGAATCATGGGACAAGCTCTTCGATGTCTCGTCCGCTCTGAACTCCCCTGTAATGGTGATGATAGTAATGATGTCACGAGAGGATAACGCGTGGCTCTGTTTCCTTTGGGCCGATAAGCTCCAGGAGTCTGATAGAAAAGTGTGGGAACCGCGTCGCGTGTGTTGGGCCTGGAAAATGAAATGGTGTCATCAGTGTTAACGGCACGACGACGCTCACCGGAACAGAAACTGACTTTAGCTGGAGGTTGTTTTAAAAAAGAGAAATCAAGTGACGTGAGCCTGAAAAGAGGCTTATTATTATTATTTATTATTATTATTTGAATATGATCATTATATATTTTGTATAGATCTATTTTTATTCCATCTACACCTGTCTTTAATTTTAAATTTAATGTTACTTTCCACCACTGCAGGTTGTTAATGGATTTTTTTGTTATGTCCATTCTACCGAACGACTCATTCTGAGTTTGTTCTTAATAAACACAGAGACAAAGGAATTCGTTCATCTTTAATGTAGCTCTGAGAAAAACGTTTCCTGTAAAATCTATATCACAGGTTGTTGTTTTTCCCCAGACGACGAAGGTTCAGGCTCAGACGTTGGGAAGAAGTTCACCAAGTGCAGCACGTGTAAATACGGAGCAGAGTGTGACGAGGACTCGGAGGACGTGTGGTGAGTGTCCGTGAGTGAGGGCCCGTCACAGGTCACGGTCTGGAGGGTCTCTACTGGGGCCAGTTCAGCGCAAGAGCCCGGCCCTGCACACATGCAGGCTCAGCCGGGCCCCCAGCGGCTTTTAATACGTCCATTGTGACGCCATCAAGTAACTGAACCAACACGCGAAACAATATTTCACAGACGAGGAAGACGAGTAAACAGAGCTCCCAACATCTGGTTTGAAATTAAACATCTGGAAGAGCTGAGGGTGAACCAGACCTGAATCTACAGAAACCAAATCCAACCAGTCAGGACACTCGCATGCAGTACTCTGATTTCTCTGAGTACTCTGATTTCTCTGAGTACTCTGATTTCTCTGAGTACTCTGAAAATGAGGATCCCAACATGTAAACAAATGATCTCTCAGCTGATTTGCGCAACTTGAATGAAATGATCAATGTTTTACTTCCTTGCCGGGAAATAATGTTAAACGACTTTTCGGGTTTCTAGAATTGTCCCTCCTGCTCCACTACGTAGACAAGATGGTGAAAAGCTTTGGAAGTGATGTGTTGAATGTCTCAAGATTAAATAGACTCAATTTAAACACACACACACACACACACACACACACACAGTTCTCTGGGTCATCACGTGTTGTGACCCCTACAACACAAATAGATTAATTTAACAAATTCACTTTATATTTATATATTGTAGTTTTGAGTTTATTTTGGATTCAGTCAGATCACTTGATTCTGTCTCATCTCTCACACACTTTGACATAAACTTGAACATTCCTGCAGGATTTGTCCAGAAAAAAAAGATAAAAATGTTTTGTTAATTTGCACAAGTTGAAAATCATGAAGCAAAGTTGCGACCAGAGTAAAACCTCTTTAACACCAATATTAGCAAAGCTGCTA